>JASANH010001324.1:0-52846 GCA_030248295.1 Mesodorylaimus sp. YZB2_4
GCCTCATACACTCTCAACCCGACATTGATTGATGCAAGAGCACCAGATCAACTACTGCAGGACTCTGCTGGATTTCGTCAGCAATTCTGTCAGTTTTTCCGTGACCCACTGCCAATTCCAACGTACGACCATATGCACGCCAATGTTCAGTATGGATCGACGTTTGGCTGCTCACGATGTGTACTGCCTCGGTGCCCGATTACTCAGCTATGTCGGGATAAGCGAGAGGAAACCGAATTACTCAACGAAATGCAAAATCGATTGAGCGATCGAGTGCCAAAAGGACCACCTCAAGGTTGGTACTCGATTGGGCGCCCTGCGGTGATTCGACCAGATCGTACTGTTCAGCATGCTGCTGGCGACCTGACGGTTACAGTTCCAGGGAACCGCTCACTTAGTCCATCGTTCGAGCAGCGTCTGAGAGACATCTTGTTGGAAAGCGATGACGAATTTGATCTGGAATCCGAACACGATCCCGAAGATTACTTTGTAAGCGAATTGTTCAGGACTGTGCCAGTCACGCCAACTGGTCATGTGGTGCCGATACCATCCCGGGCGCCATATTGGAACAATCCTGATCCACGTTTCCTCGATTGCAATGTATACGAACACCCGATTTTTTGGAAGATTTTGTTAACATATCCTGAAAATTTGATCCAAGCCACGTATGATCATTTGCGAGCAAAATTTCGAAAGAAGTATATTGTCTTCTATCACGGCGCTGCGCGCTCTTTGATACGCCGTGATCTGGGTTCAACGAACGAAGACCGAATTGCTAATCGCATGTGGTCCATTCTGTACGATGGCTATGATCCGCTCGACGGTGAAATCTATCATCCTGTCCATCCGTTGCCATGGCCATCGATTACCAATGATCTGTAAGGACTACGAAATCTACGCCATACGCCTATTTGTCGAATTCCACCAGTCCCAAAGAGTTGTGAGGACGACAACACGACTGCTGCTTTCCGCCAATTTCGTGCCAGAGAACGCCACGAGCTCAACCAGTGGAAATCGAGTTTCAATCGGTCTTTGACGCCAGACGACTACAGTGCGGCCATGCTGGCTCGCTTAAACGATCTGATTGCCGACTGCCGCGATCGTCGTCTGGTCGAACGAAACCTAATGCTCAATTCGCTGGACAGGGAATGGATTTTCTTCCTGTCTGCGTTTCGTGTCATCCAGCTCGATCACCGAAATCCAGAGGAACCAGCTGCGCAGGCGAGAGCAACGTCCGATCGCATCAAAGCTTTGCTGTATAACACTCGGATTCGTGATTTGCCAACTTTACTGTCTCGTGCCGAGACAGCCTTGCGTATCGTCTGAGAAGGTATGATTTTTGCAGCCAACTACCCCCAGCTGGATCATTACGCGCTACGACAGAAACATGACAAAATTTTTCGACGAATCGATACCTTGAAATTGGCTATTGCTACGCAGCGAGGGTCGCAACAAGCCGAAGAACAGCGTATGCCTGCGTCCCGGTACACTCCAGCCGCGCCATCTCGTGAGCAGCCTGAAGCCGTGCTGGCTCGAGCTGTGGCCCCGCTAGTTCCAGTGGTATCTGCAGCGCCCTGAGCCAGTCCAGCTGTGCCATCTCAGCCCACTCCAATCCAGCAGCCGAGGCAACTTGAAGATCTCTATCGACTACACGAAGATCGTGGACCGATTAATTGGGAAATGCGCCCTATCAAATTTAGACGTAGCTGCCGAGGTAGGGATCGAATATTTACATCCTCATTGGCAGATCGTGCCGATCACGGAAATGGATTCTCCGCATGCCCATCGATTAGCTTGGCAGTTGCGGATGCTGCCACCTGACATCATCCCACGCCTGATTTCGCCAGATAGTCGGTATGCGATGAATGTTATCTCTGATCGTGATACATTCGCCGACTTTATTCAAAATATCATTGCGGAACCCGACCCATTCTATACTCCACTGAATCAAACCATCGTTGATGCTATTGCTGATATTGAGCGCACCAACAGCAACCAATGGCACTTTGGTTGGGAGACTGCTAGCGATCGAGCCGATCGCGCTGCGCGTGAGCAGCGCGATGAGCAAACACGCCGTTTGCGTCAGGAGCGAGAAGAAGAGATCGCGAATCGTCAAAATCGATCTGCCTTCTTACGTTTGGGCCCTCCTCGTTCCGCTGGTGAGCAATCATTGTCCACGCCTAGAATGATGCGTTCGCATTTGGCCGAAGGCGATGCTCGCCATGCGCTTAGACACGCCCAGGTACGATGATCTCCTTCAACGGCTCTTCCCCGTGAACGCCCGCCGAACGTGCGCATGGTTAATTTTCCGATCTGTTGGCAGGGTCCTCGTCAGGGTCGCCTCCCACCGAATGTCGACGAGGCCTATGCGTTAGCTGCGTGCGATATGGCAATGAAAAATTTCTTGGCTGACTACATTTCATTGATTCAGAACCCTGGTTGGGTCTGGTCCACTTTGGAACCTATGATGCGTCTCGCCTGGATCACGTTTGCAGGTTGCACCCCCACTCCGCTTCCCAAGTCCACTGATCCGGGAGATGACGATGACGATGATTTATTATGGAACGTCGGCGTTGGTGCTGACAACCAACCATCTACTAGTACCACCGATCCCGAACCAATGGATCAAGGACCATCAGCATCTGACTGTGAACAGCGTCGTGGCGACGATTCCTATGCCGCCGATAGTGATCAATCTGATGGTGCCAACGATGCCATTTTGGATATTGCCGTCTCGACCGACGAAGCCGATTTGCTTCGCGAGTATGGGTCGGAGTAAGTAAGGAGGAAAGCGTATGGGCTCTGCGGGCCGTTTCTGGTTTCGTTTCGCTTGATTATTTTCCACTTATTGATTATCATCTCCTCTCTGACATTTTATTTGGTACTCCCACCGTGACGTGTTGTGGTATTGTTCCCTCATCACATCTCCACATGGACGCAAGTCAGATTTTCTTTCATTTTTGCCAACCCTTTTCGTACTTACCCCCGTTTTCTGTGTTGCGTTTTCCAGTCTTTGACTGTTTGCTTTCTGAATTTTGGTTTCCCGCCCAGTTATTTTGTCCCGCACCAATGGTTTATAAGTGTCTCCCATCCTTTTCTGATTAGCCCGTTTGTGCGTTTTGAGTTTTGAGTTAGTTGAGTGTTTGTGTTTTGCACCGAGCATCACCCGCATTCCCCGTTTTCGCTCATTTCTTATTTCCCTTTTTTTCCTGCCATATTGACGAATGTGCTTTAAGACGTGCTTTGCTTTTTGGCGTCAGGATAGTAATGCTCAGGGGAATGAATATGCACATGTCCGTTGTTAGGTTCCTGAAGCTGGCACTCCTGCTGGAGCACCCCCGGGTCTATGGCAGTGCACCACCAAGCCATAGGGTGTGAAACTGGGTTGCTGGTGGATGGGCCCTGGGTCCTGATTTCCGGAAATTAGTTCCCTTTTTGTGTCATGTGTGTATTTTGTGCTAAGCGACTGTTTTGCACTTTGATAGGATGCGTTGTGTTTCGTTTATTTTTGGGTGAGACCCTGTGCCAGGGTTCCCACAGATCCATCACCCCGGACAGTGGAAGTCCGTCTCCATCGGCGAGGTAGTAATGTGAGGGGGAATGAAGATCAAGATATGCAAATAAGAATGACCTCGTCTGATGTTAGGCCTGTCTGGTGATATTTGGTGATTGCTGTGTGAAACTGGTCCTCCCTTGTCTGACGTGTGTTATTTGTTTGTTTTGTGCCGGTACACTCTTGCCCTTGGGTAGATGCTCGCCTGACTAATCAGTGTTATGCCTGTGCGTGTTCGGTGCGGTTGAGTAGTAAATCTCTTCTATAAGGCAAGTGGTCTTATAGTAGTACCATCTTTACTGTTTCCGATATGACTTCGGGTTACAGCCAGATCCCCTTGGTTCCGTCAACGGCTGAGAAAACAGCATTTATAAGCCCCTTTGGGTTCTGGGAATATGCAAATATGCCGTTTGGCCTCTGCGATGCCCCTGCTAAATTTCAACGATGCATGGAATCAGCTTTGAGCGGTCTCCTCTGGCAATACGTCATGTGCTATCTTGACGATATTATTATTTTTAGCAGATCGGTTGATGAACACGAGTCCCACTTTGCAACTGTGTTCGATCGACTCCGATATGCTAACCTAAAATTGGAACCATCGAAGTGTTCGATTAGAATGGACAAGGTCGAGTACCTTGGACATTGGATATCGAAAGACGGTTATCGTCCAACAGACGATAAAATCGACAAGGCTCGCAATTTTCCGGTTTCCTGTAACCAAGACGAACTACATAAGTTCATAGGTCTTGCTAGTTACTATCGATCGTTAATCGAGGGATTTTCTCAACGATCTCGTTTCCTGAGGCATCTCCTCGGAAAGGGTACCGAATTCAGATGGACAGACGCATGTCAGTCAGAATTTAAAGATCTCCGTCAGCGGCTGGTCTCTCCACCAGTCCTGCGATTTGTTGATTTTTCTTTACCTTTCCGGTTGAGCACAGATGCTAGCAACACGGCTGTTGGCGCAGTGCTGAAACAATACGACCCAGCCCGTCCAACGAAACCGTGGCCTGTGGGCTATGCGTCTCGTACGCTCAACTCAGCTGAACAGAAGTATTCGATGATCGATAGGGAATGCCTCGCCATTTATTCGCCAAATACCTTCATCGCCGAAGGCGTTCCGACTTTGCCCTCTGGCTTATTGTCGGCTTTAACGATGTTACCGTTTCCGTTCGGACGTGGTGAGTTTCAAATACAAGATGCTCTTCTTTTAGCCCAGTCCGCGTTCCCTGCGTCCGAATTGGCGGACATGGCCCATCATGGATTTGTCCCCGACGGGGTACCGGTCGCTCGTCAACTGGTCCCTGTCCCGATTTATCGATTCGAGCGTACATCAACGGCTTAATTCCGTGATCTGCCGTTGCCCGTTTCTTCCCCATTGTATTGGGCGCTTAATTATCAGAAAGCCAAGTTCTGCATGCTATTGACTAATATTCAACGGCGTAATCTGAGGAAATATTAGATCAGACAATGCTGGGTGCTATCATGGCTCCAAGACGCTTGCTTCTATTTCAGTTCTTCGGACAGAAAGTTGAAAGAATTAAGATAAAGAGGTGGGATTTCTCTGACCCTCAAGCTGGAAAGGGCCCAGGCGATATGGCCGCCGCAATCATAAAACGCCATGTTAACCCACTAAAAAAGGTCCATGAAATGGACCACGGCTAGGGGCTTAGGAATAGAGAAACAAACCAGCCACCATAAAAAAACTTGAAAAATTTCCCTCCACCACGAGCTTCTCTATTCCTTAGCCCTGACATACGTTTGCTATAGATGTGATGTGGGCAATATATATTGCGTGTCGAGTCATAATGCATAGAAGCATGTGCGGCATTTGTTAAGCACAGTCAGTAATCACGTTGCAGTGTTATGGGTTTGTTGCAGTGAGGTACAGGGTTTTGGTTGGTGGTGCAATTAAACTGTGCATTCGGTGAATGGTTAATCCGTTTTTTTCGTGTAGTCAAGTCAGGTTTGCAAATTGTAGGGGAATGAATGCGATGATACCAGCGGTTATAAGGAATGTGTTTTCAGCTGAAGCGTCGAAGAGCAAGGTCTATTTGATATGGGTATTTGACGTTTTAGAAGGTAACTGTAGTGACCACATAGCAGGAAGGTGTAGCATGCTTGCAGCTACGCACAACGCCACGACATGTCGGGGCTTAGGAATAGAGAAGCTCGTGGTAGAGGGAAATTTTTCAGGTTTTTTATGGTGGCAGGTTTGTTTCTCTATTCCTAAGCCCCTGGTCGTGGTCCATTTTATGGACCTTTTTTGTGGGTTATTGCTATATCGGCAGGTTGCAAGAAAACTTTGCAAAATATGAAACTGCAAAGCCGAATGCAACCAGAAGATCGATAATTTCATATCCGGGGGAAATTTTGGAGTGCATTGTGTGCATAAAACGCTTCAGACAAGTCAAGGTTTTCATGAAGCTGGTACCCGCAATAAAGACTAATCTCAAATCGCCACGAAAAGACGCGCAAACAAACGTGAAGAGGAAGTCAACTGGACACGGGGTATCAACAATCACCAACAAGGATAAAGCTTAGTAAGAAATCAATTTCATTAGGCGAGATTTAAATTATGCGACTTATGAAATAATCCAAAAAATTGCCAAGTTAGCAGTGACAGGCTTTGCAGAAAAAGTCAGGATGTAGTGGGAACGTGTTTGAAAAAGGATGGTTTTACTACAACGCGTAAAATTTTATATCCGAAACAAAACAGATTCAGGAATGTGAAGTCTGCATGGAGCGGGTTTTTCGAGATGCGTTATCACGTCTCAGCACCCGCAAGCATGGTTATTCCATCAAATTGGCAGGCTCACATCGTTGAAAACTGGTTGGCGGACTTGCTGTCGGGGCGCCAGTCTCGCCCACTGGCAAATCAGATAGCCGCTTCTGGAGCGTTGGTGTTTTCTTGGTTTTAGAGCAATCGCAAAAAGTTGAGCGTCGATGAGATCAGCTTCAGAAAAGTCCGCTGAAGTTAAAAATTCACCCTAAATAGTCACTTTTGTGTAATGCATTCAAATTTCCCGCTTGCCTGTATGAGCATCACTTGTCCAGGACCCAGAAGGCAAGACCAACAACCTTTAATTAGTGATTCAGGGCGCAGTCTCATTTGAAGCTAATTATCATTAATGCACTTCCCTGGACTAGTCAAGGTCACGATATATCAAAAAATGTTACCTGCCCTCCCACTCCATGCAGACTTCAGGTTCCAGAACTTGTCCGCTTACAGCAAAAAGACGCAAAAAGCCTGAATTATCCCCGTTATCCATTTATGTGACTGGGTCTGATGATTGCCATTTTCAGCCAAAGCGCATGGACGAGGGTCGAATCAAGTACATAGTCTTATTATAAAATCCTTCGCATGCAACCGGAGACTTCGTAGTTGACGTGCCGCTGTGTCTAAAGCGATCTATGCATGTCATTCATGCCACAGGTGATTTCCTTAGGCTTGTCAGAGGAATTATAGCTATTCGACTCATCCTGGAGAGCTTGGAACGTGGCAGTGCTGACTTTCGCACGATCAAATTCACATAAGCTTACTTATACTGTACATGGGGATGGGGTTGTGGGCGATGGTCACCTTGTCTCGACCGTGTCGAGGATGTCCTGCATATTTTGGGTTCATGCAAGCATGTTCTACTCCTGTCCCTAAGATGATGAGTTCACAATTAAAACATGAATGATTGCTAGCATGTGTTGCTATCCTATGTTTATTGGCCAAGTCGACTTCTTGCCCAGAGTAAATATTCACAATTGAGTTGACTGCTTTTTTGTTGTTGTATTGTCTCTTGGATGAAAAATCAAGCGTCGGGACTGGATTAGATTCCAAAGAAGATACAGCACACAAACCTTTCACAAATATTCTCGCAAATATATCTGGTTAGAATCACAGCACAGGACAGCATCTTTGATGAGAGACTGTCACTCTCTGTACCAGACCCTAGTTAGTTTAGTGATCCCTGTTACTATCGCTAACACAGTTCGATCATATGCTCGATCTGCCCAACATGGCCTTTGACTATGCTCATAAGTATGCTTCAAACCTTGTACACTTCGGTTGCCAGAAGTCTTTCTGAACAAAACTGATAAGCGACGTATACTCTACTGTCATGGTCCAATGGAGTCACTGGGCTTCAAGCAGATTTGGTGATGCTTGACTAGATTCTACGACCCCTCGATCGAGTTTGCACTCAATGAGTTCATTGGGAATCGTCGAGTCCATATTTCGATAAGAATTCTCGCATTTCTAGAACAACATGAGCCTAAAGAGCACATAAAATGCACGTGAATTTTCAAAATCGCTTTTAAAATCAGAGAAAGCAAAAAGTAAGGGTAGGAACCTGGATTTTGTTAATTCGAAATCGTAGAATTTATTTGAACTGATTTTCGACCAGTTAAAACAAGATTTTCAATGGTCCGGGGTCTTTTGAAAATAATTCCTCAAAAATTTCCCAAGTTCAAAACGTCGCCAAAATTCTACTTTCCAACGAAAATGAATAAAAATCACCTTAATCGACGCAGAAAAATTTTGTGAATTCCGAACAGTTGGTTTCGGTCGACTCCGTAGGCGATTAATGGGTAATTCAGTCCAAAAATCGAAAAATCGACCAAGAGTCGCTTGCGACCAGTCGCGCGTAGCGCACACTTGCAAGTCGGACTGATCCCACTGGAGTTCGACATATGTAGCTATACTTAAAACTATTAGATTTCATTTCGCAGATTCGACTCAAGTTGGCTTGTACTGCGTCTCTAGAATACCGACAGTATGTCAAATGTTTGAACGGTTTGTGTTTGCAAGCAGGCAAAATTCAGCGACATATAATTTGTTCCATGCGGCAAGAAGCTGTTGCACTCTCGGACTCCAATGGTTTTCAGTGATATTATGTCTGGCATCTAGAGCAAGATACTGTTGCTATTGTCGCGACTGAAAGTAGAATGGCGCAACGGTGTCATTGACTGGCGAGCTGTAACCGCTTATTTGTAATGTCATGTGATGAGCAGGTACCAATACTACGTTAAACCCCTGGGCTCATTTTAATTGGGTTGTCTTATCTAACCTGGTCACCCTGACCAGTGGGCTGTGAGCCCCTGCTCGATTGCACTTTTACCTAACTTACACTGCCACCGGCCTTAGCGACCACGCGCCTACAGCTTTAAGACTGCAACGGAATGAGGTGCGCAGCCGCTTGCGTCTACGTGGGGCGGCGCTTCGTAGTTTACGAGTACTTTTCTTCATCAGAAGGATAACGCTTTTATATTCGCGCAGAAATTGGCAAGCCTGAAAACTAGCTTACAAGGTTGATTGGCGCAACCATGAACATAGCTTGCCGGGTTTTCATCAATGCAGATATTAGGATCTACAGAAAAGGAAACTTTTATCGTGAGTTGATGCTACTTTTTTACAGGATACTTTTTATTCTTTGATATCCATTGCTGAAAGTGCAATATTCTTCCAGGGTCATATCTCTTCCACTCAAATGCTCATGCATACGTGAGCTCGAAAAACCAGTTAGTAAATGCCCATTGTGTGAAATCAAGTACGTGTCGTTGACATTCTGGTGTAATGCAGTAACTTGCATATCGTTGCAGCCATGCCTTGCGAAAAGGCTATTCTTCCACTGGGACAAGGTATCCCCTGGGATGCCGCTGAGGTCATAATAAGGAGCTGCCAAGTAACGATTGTTTTTTAAACATGACATTTTTTGACAGCCGCACATAATTTCTGTCATGTTACATGTGACATTACGTTGCTCGCTCCCTGAACGTTTCATGAGTCATCTGCCGCCGGCACACATTGGACAGGAGATAGTCGCGAAATATTGGTCTGCAAATATGACCAGAATCTGCATTTCTCACATCAGAACTTAAATCCTCTCTAAGCGCATAACAGCTTACCAAGCTTTCGCAGTTAGCATCGGTCTTTTCAGAAGGGGCAACGAGTAAAAGAAAGATCACTCACATATAAAAGATACAAAAGAGGGGATGCATGTCGAAAGTCTGTTTTTCTACCCTTGACGCCCCTAAATAACAAGCTGCTGTACTTTTCGTAGCAACGTTGCAGAAAGTCAAGTCACCCCGGGATTTAATAAGTTATCTAGCGAGGATCGAACGTGGAACTGGAGCCCGGCTAGCCATGTGGTGAATTTTCCAAGTTCAGCTCACAAACTAGAGCAGTGCTTATGCATATAGTTGGGGGAAGGAATTCAGATACGATTATGTACCCGAGTCGAAGCTCAAATGTTTTTTGCCTGACACCAATCTGCATTTCGAATATTCGCGCCATTCCAGGCTGTCTTTGATAACATGACGGGTCCGTTGAATCTGGTAAAGGGCACGGGCTTTTCTCGAATTTTGGCTTCGCGGGCTCTAGCAGACATTTGGCGGTGCGAAATGGATGACGATTGACTTGGGCCTGTTTCACCGCGACTCCCTGACTCCGAACGCGAAGCCTGTGGAGTCTGGAGTCCAAGGCCCGGAGTCCGGATAAAGAGCGTTTCACCACGTACTCCGAGAAGAAGTCTGGTTGCTCAAGCGGAAAATTGACATCAAGGAGCAAGATGCACAGGTTTAGTCGCACTCTACTCGCTTTCGTATGCTTAAGAGAGGCACACTGTGAAAGAGGCCATTGTTGTATTTGGTAATTTTGTTTTTGATCTTGCTCACTAATTTCGATTTGAAGGAAATGGCAGTAATTTAGCAATGCACACATAATATAATTATTACGAATTTTTTAATTTTCAAAAATGATTTTAAAATAATGTGATAACATTACAATACTCTAGCATGACCCTGCTAAATGTGGACGTAGGCCACGACAGCACTTGCAGCTAGATATAAATTGATGACAAGGAAGACATAAGAAAACGACTATGATTCCTATTTCATGGCTGAACATGCTGTAGTTTTATGAAAGTGCGTACTTGCTTCTTGGTAACTAACAATAAGACTATTAGAACATAGGCCAGGGTGCCCCAAACAAAATAAGAATGAACACATAATAAATGTACTCATGCATGCGTCTACATTGATTGTGGCATTGGCAGTTTTATCTATGAGTCAGCAGGGTGGAACTGATTACCATCACTAAATCATCTCCACAATCAGAAAAATATAATCTGGTTCTTCCTCGCAAAACCTCATCCCGTTTCTTAAAATTCTTTCCAAAATCGCCCTCAGTTCACGTCGAAACCAATCCTTGACGCGCACTGCAGGTAGATACGTAGACACTGGTCGTAGTTGCAGCATTTTATCAGGCTCCTTGTTATTCTCTTCTAAATTCAAGTTATCGTAAAATCCGAAGCTCATAGTTCGCCTAATCGTCAGAAAATCAATAAATAATCGATGAACTTTATTTCCATCGCTCAGGCTTATGCAGAAAGGGGTTTAAAATGTGTTTTAGGGTCGCTGAGACCCCAAGGTTTTTGCTCCGAATCGGAGCCATTTTCTGTAGCCCGCACACCATGGAGTTTCTTACTGTAACTTTTCGTGAAACGCAACGAAGCTCCATTGCCACCTAAAGGACTCAAGCCATGCCCTATACAAAACGTACCTCTGTCAAGCTCAAATCCTTTAAAGATTTTGCAAATATTTTCTGGCGTTCTTGTATCTTCGATTCTCCAACTGCTTGATTTGCTGCTGCTATTTTTAGCTGAACCTCGATAAATGATACCGTTGCACTATCGGGTACCAACTTCCATCGGGACCAAATACTTGAAAACTGTGACAGTTCAGATTATCACAATTTATAGCAGGGGCCAATACCACCATGCAGTTCGTTTAGCCAGGTAAAAACGTTGATGTTTTTGTAGGTTCTGTTCACATGGGTCTAAGCCCATTGAGCATCAGCAAGCGATCTCGATAATTTCACATTGTACCATTACAAGCTAATTTGGGTATATCATAGCTGTGAAATTTCCCTGGCAATCGGTGCAAAAAAGGCTGTGAGTACTATAGATAAATATAAAATGACTTAAACGGACATTGACAAGCTTAAAAACTGTAAAAACTACTTGTCAAGTTAGTCACTAAGGGATTATCAGGTTTGTTACAAACTTGAAAATGTTCTAGTCTTTGATCAATGATAGCAGTTATATTCGGTTGAACATGTACATATTTCACCAGGGTAAAATTTATTTTGTGCATGTAAGCTGAGCCTTGCTACTTGGCTATCTCTTACTTTAACATATTTGCATCCGATCTGCTGACATTTTTCGACATAAGATCGGATCTTTGAATACTCCTCAATTTCAGGGACTTCGCAATATTTAAGAGTGTAAATCAACGACTTTGGACAAGGATAAAATTTGGCTGGACAAGGGCAAAGATGATTGACGTTTGCTGGGTGCCAGAGGTATATGTAAATTTCTCTTCTGAGGAACCTTTGCAAGTTTGCTTCTGGTCATTAAGCCAAGTACCACAGCTTTAATGGATGGTAAGTGTAGCCGCAAATATCCTCCCGAAATATGAAATATCTGAGGTCAGAATTTTTTCCCTCAAGTCCACCAACGTGATTCCTGACACACGCCCGGTTTTCTGCTTTTCCATTACATCCCTGCTAATCCAAAATCCATATATTTTCAGTTTATCAACTACAAAATGCATTAGCTACTTTACTAACCCACGCATGTTCATGATCCCAATCAGCAGGATTTTGGTCTTCGCTCGTTTAAGTGAGTAGTAAGGACGGGGTTATAGCCGGTTTAGGCTCTGCCCCGATCCCTGATCAATCACTCATCGATCAGACCCGATCGACCAATCACCGAGCACCATTACCACCCACCCACCCTCCGATCCATCCCATCGAACGGACGACGACGCCGTCTAGCGACGCAATACGTCTCCCCCCAGCCACGGCCATATCGATCCCGTTCGCAGAATCGATCGATCGGCCAAATCGCCCGTCGCTAAAACGACTTTCATCGCTACAACGGCAGGCGCCGCGCAACAGGGTACCTTCGACATTTTGGCGGGAATTTTAAAACGCCGGAAAAACTGAATCGTCCCAGCACTACGATCGATAGGACCTACACACTAATTACTAACACCAATTTTCACAGCAGTGAGCCCTCTAGCGACAGACCCGCCCTTTACACAAAACCAACCAATCCATACTACAATAGCTGACATCATTCGACGAAAAACCAATCGATGATCGAGTCCATCGAATCACAAACCAGCCCTATTACGATATAAACTCGCGTCTCAACCAAAAAGCTCATTTATTCGGAATGCTAATGCTTCTAAGGATTATAGCGGATCTAATGGCGTCACAATCATCAACGGCCAGAAAAGAATCGAACGACCAACTCAGAATGATCATCCGATATTGCATACAATTGAAATTTCGCGAATTCGGCCTCCTTATCCTATACGCTCCCACCAAGATCGAGTTCTGCGTACAATGGGCGAGCCAGAAATACGAAGCGACCTACAATTTTAATCGGATCATTACATTTATTAATCAAATGCGAATCACATGGGAAAATGGTCAGGACAAAATTGTGAGCCTATGTTCTACTGTGTTTAAACGTGGACAGATCACGTACTGGCGTGCTATCGCTCTTTTTGTGTTCATTCAATACTTAGCCATAACTTTTTATCAACGCGATATGTTCGATCACATTGATGCTATAGAAGACTGGGTCTTAAACGCGTCCTTAGCCTACGAGTTCGATCTGAATGGACTGCTTTGCATGTACCCATTGGCCGTCGAAAAATAAAACCCGTTGCCTGGTTCGTTTTGTTTACGCACATAACAGGGACAAAACAGGGATGCATCAGAAAAGGCGACCTCACCGACGATAAGAATAATTCAGGAATCAATGCAAAGAACACAAAAACTAGTCTTAAGAGAGGCCTACTAAAAATAAGAGCGCCTTATCAAACAGACAGCACAGAGAGCAGAAACTAGATTTTTCCTTTCTTGCACCCATGCAAAACAGAATCCAGCGTCAGTCCTCTCAACGAACATTCATCTTGACAAGCTCTCTCGAACCATCGACAAAATGTTTATTTTACTGGCTACTTTGTTTTTCACTATTATCAAAATCCAACCAATTTATTCCCTTTGCAATTGCATCGATACTGGCTCAATCTATTGCAACAACCAACAGCTCGATAGCGGATTATTATCGATTCTTCCCTGCGCCAATTACGCCAACACCCTCATCCTTTCCCAAATCAAAACCATATACTGCAACAATTCGAACCTCCAAACCAAGCTACCTCAAATCAAGAAACTGATCACCTCGAAATGTTTTGATTCTTGCACCTGCTCTATTTCAACGATAGAATGCACAGGACCAATCGAAGATTGTAATTGTATCTGCCCTCTTACAACGTAAGTACTTTTTAACCTACTATTTTACTCTTTTATAATATGTCTATAAATCGTTAAGCATATCCTTGACTTAATCATCAACCACCCAATCATGGTCAACGACAACACCTCCCTCCATTGACAAAAGTTTATCCCCACTCGCTTATGAGACAACTGTTAAAAAATACATTGCGTAAGTTCAAAGACTTGAAACTAAAAAGTTTTAGCTCTATCACCAAGAATTTCAGGTCAGGCACAGCCGTCGCCATACTCATTGCGTTCATTGGTATCTCTGCAATCATTATATATTTGAAAAGACGGTGCGATTTACATTGCATTTAAAAATGTCTGAGTTAAATTTAATAGGGTTTATCATTTAGACCAAACCAACAATCCATCACCAATTCAAGAAATTTAATTGACTTCAGCATCGAGTAAGTTTTTACATAATACATTTGATCCTATACAAATATTTTTGTCTAATTTTAGCACCCTTATTTCCACCACAACCTCACACCCATTGGCCAATAGCAGCACAATCGATGAAGCTCCTACTACAATCGAGACAGCAGTGTGAACTAATACGTTTTGCATATCGTGTGTGATTTGTTTACTTACCCTTTATTAATTAACACCCCCAGCCATATCTTGCATTTCGATATTGCCGTCGTCTACCCGATTGCCATCCAACGCCTGACGCAATCTTCTCCAAAAAATGTAAGAGGCGATGACGGGCGGGACGACTGCGCAGAGCAACGTAATGAGTGCTCCGGAGACAGCAATGGCTCTGAAAAACGAAGATAGTAATGTAACTTAAAATTACGGGCAATATCATTTTACGCGACAACTTACATGAAATGGTTCATAGCGACGGGAAAGCAAGTTTCAGTAGCCCTGAAAAAGAAAGGAAAATTCTGTTACCACTCGAATTAGGTTGACCAGATAAAGGAACTCACTGCAATTCGGCCGTCTTTTCGTACGAGACACAATCTTCTCGAGCAATAATGGCTTTCAAAAGCGAGCTACGATTAGATGCCAATGAAAATAAGGAAACACGTGATGCTAGGGAAACTCTCACCTTGTACTCCAATCGATAGCACGACTATCCAACGAGCACTCGAAACAGCGATGAATTTCCGTAAAACCGCTTTCGTTTACAGAAAACAAATATCCGCTAAAAAACGTGCCGCTGCTATTGTCCATACTGAAAAATGAGTAGAATAGAGCTCATAAATTTAGAAATAGACGTAACAAAGACTTACCTAGGTTTTATCCAATGGGAATCGTAAAGTTGCGTTTCCGATAGATTTAGACGCAAAGAATATTCCTAAAAATATTAGTTTATGTTAATCCATTCTTTCCTAACTGGGTTTGCTATTTTTTACTGATAAACCAATTTCGAGAAATTTCAAATCATTAGCACACTCGATTTTTTCGCGTTGCAAGTCCTAAATCAACTAGTCGATTAACTACACTTTTTTATAAACAAGAACAAAATTTGAACTCACTTTGATTAAAGCCGATGCAAAAGCCAATTTGCTCCGAAGCTCGTCGTCTTCATTTTTTGTCATCTTAAAACAAAATTAAAATTTTTCAAAAATCAAACCTGTAATTCATTTCTAAAACCGTATACTTACGCGAGAATGCAGTTTTAACTTATTTATTTCCTCTCTAAGAATGATATTTTCGGAGTCTAAAACCTAAAAAGAACAAAAATTTAATCGTGAAACCGGAAAATAAAATTCCATGCGTACGCTAATATTAGCTTTCACCGAAGACAGGTCGGCTTCCAACAATAATTTATCTTGACTTTCGTTCTGAAAACACGAGGATAGAGAAAAATAACAACACAAAAGCAGTCAGAGTTTTCCTTACATCGAGAAGAGCACGGTTTTTTTCGAATTGGCTGAGCAAAACATTTTTTTCGTTTTCCAAAACAAAAATATCTTTTTGACAATCCTGCAAATAAAAATAATGGCCTCCAGTTTTTTAACTGTGCACAATACTAACGGCTAATGATTCGTTCTTTTCGGTGTTGACTCCTTCGTGAATGGACAAACCCTAAAAAATGAATGTCTTCATAACCGCTCTGTAGCAGACGAAGGTAAGTCAGGTACATAAGAAGTGGCGGTAAATGTAATATAATCTGTTTTCAAAAATTTATGATCAAATGTATTTCAAAGTTACCTTTCTTAAAAACACAATCAACTTTTTCAAATCACTAATTTCATTTTCCAAATTATTTTTTTCCTAAAAATACGAATTTCTGTATCTGAGCGCACTCGCTGTACACTTCGTACATACCTTTCCACATTCATTGTCGGTGATCGCAACGAGCACGGGTTCGCATTTGATTGAAGAAGACCGACTAAAATCGATAATCTCGAGGATAGTAAAGATAAGTACCTTAAACGGTTTTTGCCTTACGTGTTGGGTAGCGGATCGGCTTCGTAACGAGCGGGCGTAGTTGTCGAATAGGACGCTCGCCGACAGGAAGAACATATGTCTTCCGGCTCTACACGTAGATCGCTGTCGCACAAAGCGCACAGATTGCAAACATCCCGACTCCCCAGTCGTACTGTACGCAAATTAGCTAGAATGCGACGAAGACTAACTATTGAACAGTCTTCTGGTCCAATATCAACGATGCTCAAGTAGGTGGCGCTTTGTTTGCATTTTAAAAATTCCAAAAATCCTGTGTTGAATGTGCCTGAACACGAAATGGCCTCGGCGCTGTTACAAGAACAACGACAAGCAGCTGTCCATAATTGTGCTAACAGCAGAAGCAAAAGAGCTGAGAAGAACATAGTGTTTCTAAGAGGATCGAAACTGATCGCGCGAACACGAGAAGGTTCACAAAAGCGAAGTAAGACTGAACCCTATATTTTTTAGTTAAGATCAGAAACACACGCGAAACCCAGACATAATCATCCCAAACCAAAACAGTCAAAACATAATCATCCCAAACCAAAACCACGATCATCATAACTTCATAAACACCCGCTATGTACGTACATTCGATATAACCTTACAATATTTTGGCGAGGGCTCGCCATCCGACAAAATTACCGTGTCTGCATCACTCGAACTGCGGGGTTGGCCATCTCGCTGCGTATATTCGACCAAAATGTTACGCATTCGAGAGTGCAAGTCATCGGTTTGGGTGGTAGCGTCTCGATGCGCAGAAGTAGCTGTGCCATCATCGTCATCAACGAGGTCGATGACTTCGTTCTGCGCATCGGTATAGTCCCTGCAACTAGTCTGTAATTTAAACAAGAACTACGAGCACAGGAAAGATCTTACAGATTGACGCCGAAGTCCTGTACTTCTTCTCGAAACTCTCCCATACACAAGAAACAATTCTTCGGGGTCTTGCACGTCAAAAACGGATGAGGCCCTCTGATCTTGTATTCGCTATAATCGTACATCCGTCTGGCGAACTTGACCGCCTGACCCCAAAGAACTCGTGTGCACTCGTCGCACTCGCCTCCGTCACATCGAAGGCCGAACATTATATGCGAATTATTGGGATTGACAGCCCTGTTCCTAAACACACAACACGAATTGATATGATGACCACGAAGAATTTTTGAAGCTTACACCAAACAGCGCCAATCCTCATCGGTCAAGCACTCGCGTATCTTCTCCGCGCCTTCTCTATCGACGTACCTAATGTTAGATGCTACCTCCGACCTAAAAAACTTACGGTATCAGAATAAGGAAGCTTAAACAATACTTTTGCACTTACAAAAATTGCCAAATGACATAGGCGAAGCCAATGCATGCGTACCGAAAGCACTTAGGACAGCCGTAGCTATTTCGTCGCGACTCGCAAACACGACAGTTGAGACGCAGTGGCGTCAAATTTGCGCTCTCCATAACGTACAGTACCTGCTTTTTGAACTAAAAGTTCACGTCACATACAAGCCTATTCTATATAATGTCCGCTGAGAAAAGTACTGAGCGGATTCGTTAAGAATCCATAAAGTTAATAAAATCTAGACGATAAAATTACAGTTTTATTCATCCAATGGGTTCACAATGGCATCTCCCAAACCTGCCTTCTTTCGAACACGCCTCGCCTTATATTATAAGACACTAGTCATTTAGGGACCGACCTGACAGCCCCCAGTATCTCTTCTTCGCTCACATTCAATTCCATTAAGACTTTAGCCATGGCCGCGATCCCTCTCATAGCCTCACTTTTCGTCAAAAACAGACTGGCATACGTTGGCACTACCTTCGCCTGTTTTTTCTGGTTCAGGAGGAAACCCCCTGTGGGACTCCTCTCGTACTTATATTTCTCGATCACCACTCCAAAAATTGTCCCCTTGTTCCATTGAGTCTTCTCCCCTCCGTGCACGAAAATGCCGGGAGTGTCAGTGTTGTTATCGTCAATCTTTATGTAACTCTGAGGAAGGGCTGGTAACGGAAGCTCCTCCACCTGGAACTCGTCCGTATCGTCAGTGCGAGATGTCATTTTCTAGATTCAAAAATGCTTTGAGACCTTAAAGAAAAGAAGCATGATAACGCGCTTACCTCAAAAATATGTCAGGAACTCAAAGATTTCGATCACTTCCAGTTCGCCAGAATTTGCTATGAATTTTTGGCTGCTAGCACTCTTCTTTTATACTGAGATATGACCTCGAGAGCGTGACTGGACACACTTGTTTTTGGACCAGTCGCTCTCTTATCTGTCTCGTTCCAAAATAATTGAATAACCTTACCAAAAAGTGTCTGTCAGACGTTTCACATGTGGGTATCGTGTGATGTCTAGCCGCTCAAAAAGTTGAAAATGTGACGCTAAACAAGACTGAGCTAAAAAACATTGCCTAGCTCGTCATTTTTGGTTTAGAAAATGCATAGCCGCCGGCGTACAATTTTGTCTGAACAATGACCGTGACGTTCCGAAAGTTACGTAGAGTAATGGAATAAAATTGTTTTCTATTAACAGCACTCTGATTGGCTTTTACTGCAGGAGGCACGGAACAGTCGACCAAATACTGAAGCTGCATGGCCGCCGGCGTACAATTTTGTCTGAACAATGGCCGTGACGTTCCAAAAGTTACGTAGAGTAATGGAATAAAATTGTTTTCTATTAGCAGCACTCTGATTGGCTTTTACTGCAGGAGGCACGGAGCAGTCAACCAAATACTGGTGCACATAGTTATTTAGTTAGTCGTGCAGTGTATGTACGTCACTTAACGAATACTGGAATGCATAGTTATTCAGTTAGCCGTACCTCTCGTCACCAGACTTGGAAGTGAAAGAGGAATTTTATTGAACGAAATTTAGCGAAATTTAGCGAAATTTTATTGAACGAAATTTAGAAGAGGAATTTTATTTGAACGAATTTAGCTTGTTTGAAAAAGTTTTTCAAAAATTGTGCGACGAAACATTAGGTTCACAACAATTCTTTTGTTTTACTGAAAACGTCTGGAAAATTTTACCAACGGCACAATTTAGACATCGAAAAAATGGTCTTCTCGACTAGTCTTCAACGTAGTAAGGAAAAATAATCTCAATTTTGACAAAGAACTGGATTCTGCTTCTAAACTAATCCTTTGCATTTTAGAAAACGGAATCGAATTTTGCTGCCAGCCATTTCTGAATCAGACTTCGATGTCTGTTTTTGTAAGTCGTGTGATTTTTCCTCGAGTTTTCACGCGCCTATATAAACTGTGTTATGCGCATGTTACAGGTTGTCATTTACGTCTCGAACGCTCAAAGATGGATGAGAGCCACGATATCAAAATGGAACACGAACCGACCCCCTCGCCGCCGGCACCGACCTCGCCATCCGACTATCCTTGGTACTGGAATCGTGACAGTTCGCCGATGCCTGATGACGACGATGACGAATATATGGACGAAAATATGCAGGACTTGCGGGAATGGAATATGCAGGTCGAGGCGAACGCCGAACGGGAGCGAGAAATCGAGCAAGGTCTGGTGCCATTCGACGATGACGAAACGACCGACTACGCTCAATATTACGTTCTGAACAAAGTGGATTCGCACAATAGCAGTAAATTGAATACGGCCGTCAATCGATTCACCGCCAGCGTTGTCAATTCGGATCAATTGAGAGGAAACGAAATTTACGTCCGTCTAACAGGTATTCTCAAACATATGATCCAGAAAGCTGCGGGCGAAATGAGAAAAGAGGACCATTTTCGTTATACCATTCAAGCCACAGGTCTGAAAAATCCCATAGGCATAAGCTACGTCCAGGCTAGCGATGATGCGTTGGAGAATTCGTTCACCCATATCGCAAAAGTCCTACAATCGGCCGACGAAATGCGTTTAGACAATCAACTGATCATCACTGTCACCAGAACCAAATGGCCCGAAGAAGGTAAAGGTAGACCGAAATGCGGCGGCGTTCGAGCCCGACGAATTCCCAACATCCAGAAATGGTTGAAAGCGAAGCGGTGCATCATTTCTGTGGCTCGAGACGACGACATGTGCGGCTTCAAAGCCATTGCTATAGGAAAAGCTATGGCCGACAACGTAAATGAGAATATTAGACTACGCGTGAAATGGATTCGCAGTCGTACCGAGGACATCGCTAACGCTGTAGGTATGGACGTACGCGGTGGTCTGGGACTGGATGGCGTCCAGAAAATTCAAAACGTTCTCGTCGACTATCAGATAGTGGTTTATTCTATAGAAGACACAATGGGTACTGTCAACGTTGTTTTCCAAGGAGCGCCTAGCAGGAAGCGCATATTTCTTCTACTTATCGATGGTCATTACGACGTAGTCACATCGGTGAAGGCGCTGTATGGTCGAGATTACTTCTGCGAAGCCTGCTTGGTTTCTTACGATCACTCGCATCGATGCGCCCTCTTGTGTCCGTTTTGTCAGGCGCGGGGCTGTCAGAATTTGAGCAAGCACAGAACCTTGTTCGACGAAGAGTGTCAGCAGTGCGGCATCGACTTCAGAACGGCCGCCTGCGAATCGGCCCATACGAAAGAACAGTGTGATCGATTTGGTAAGTGTCAGACGTGCTATTTGACGTGGCCCAAAAACCGTCTCGACCCTCCCAGTCGGCACCATTGCTCCGAGCGATATTGTCGTACGTGCAAGCGTTGGCGGCCGCGTTTCGTCGAACATCAGTGCTATATCAAGTCGGGAACCAACATTGATGAAGACAAAGAAGATGAAGAGGAATAAAGAGATAGTGAAGAGTCTGAAATTTTAGCCAAACAGCCTTCCAGAAGTACCAGCGTCGAATCGAAAAATAAGTTTGAAACCTATTATTGCGATTTTGAAACGGCTGTGCAATGCAGTGATCGTCACTTCGCTTCCATTCTATGTATCATCCAACGAGCCGATGGTGTGGAGTCGATTTTCGAAGGACCCAATTCGCCGGAACAGTTTTTGGACTATATTTTGGATTTGGACTATAGAACCACTATAAGAACAGTGGTGGCCCATTATGCCCAGGTAAGTTTTTATGAACCTGTTTTTAGCAGTCATAATGTAGCGAAATTGATATTTTAGGGATTCGATATTTTCTGTTTCCTGAAGGCCATCTACGAAAAGCGCCAACCCGTCGAAATAATTTCGAAAGGGCAAAAGATAATTTATCTGACGATGGTCAATGCTCGGCTGAGATTTATCGATTCGATCTCCTTTCTGAGCATGCCATTGGCAAGTTTCAGTTCGGCCTTCGATATTCCTGAAATCAAGAAGGGCTTCTTTCCGTATGCTCTGCTGAAATGCGTACCCGACGAGGATCCTACAGGCATCGTCGACCGACTGAAAAGGGCCATCCCCTTCCCTGATGAGAAATCGTTCGACGTCGACTCTATGGCACCGAAAAGAAAGGCCGAATTTGAGAAGTTTTTCAACCAGGCTGTTCTACATTTTGCTGAGAATCCCTACGTACCGTGGACCGAACTGCTGCAGTACTGCCAATCCGACGTCACTTTACTACGCGAGGGGTGCGAACGGTTCCGCAAACTCTACGCCGAACAAATGAAACTGGATCCGTTCGACAAGGCCATCACATTAACGTCGGCGAATTTCCAATCATTCTGCGCCAATTTTCTACCCAAAGACAAAATCGCTGTGATCGGAGACAATGGTCTGTTCAAGGGCAAGTATAGTCGGATGGGTTTGGTTTGGTTGCAAATGTTGGCCGATCGTAATGGTATTCACATTCAACACGGCGGCAATGGCGGTGAGAAGAAGATAGGAATCTACGCAGTCGACGGATTCTCCAATCAACCCCCGATATGGAGCTATGGCCGCGATCGAGCGTGGAAATCGAAGGGTACTTGCTACCAATTCCACGGCTGTCCCTTCCACGGATGTCCCACTTGCTTCAAAGATAGAAACGAGATCTTTCTCGGCGAAACCATGCAGACTCGATACAGTCGAACCATTCGTCGGGAACGGTACTTACAAAGTCAGGGCTACAACGTCATTGTTGCGTGGGCGTGCCAATTTGAACCTATCATGAAGAGTCAACCGAATCTGCTGGAGAATGCTCGTCGTATGGGTGCCTTACATCCCAGACTTTTGCCGCGTCAAGGCTACTACGGAGGTAAATATCTTACAGTTTTCTAGGACGAGTTTATGCTTGACTGCTATATCAATTTTAGGAAGAGTGGAGGCATTTAAATTATATCACGAATGCGCCGAAGATCAATCAATATTCTACTACGATTATAATGGTAAGACCCTTTTGTTTTCTAAACTAAGTGTTTTGCTAATAGCACACCTTTTTCAGGCTTATATCCATACACTATGCTGATTACAGAGTTTTACAATGGGGTAAGTGTATTAAATTTCAGCGGGAAATTCAAAAATTGTTTTCTCATCTGCTAAACCATTACTGGACTGCATTTTCAAATTACCCACCTTTTGTGTACTTGTTAATCATGTTAGAATGGGTAGCCGGGGAGACTAAAACTGGTTTTTGAGTCGAGGGACGATGCGAAAGCAGTTACTTTTGAACTAGAATAGTCTCGTGATTTTTGTACGTTACTAGGTCCCAGAAGTGATCAGATGCGATTTCAAGGACGTGGCCGAATATCGAGGGGTGGTGTACGGAAAGTTTTTGGCAACCGACACTAGTCTTTTCCTGCCTGTACTGCCCACACGAGTAGAGAATAAGCTCTACTTTACGTTATGCTCAACGTGCGCCCAGACCAAGTCGACCGTCAAGTGTAAGCATACGATCGAAGAACGAGCCATAACGAGCATTGTCACTACGGAAGAACTAGCTTTGGCCAGACAACACGGCTATCAAGTGTTGGAAATATACGAGGTAACAACAGAGTTTTCTTGTTCCTCAAAAATTCGCTCTCTTCATTTTTCCAATGTTCTTAGGTCTGGCACTATCCGTCCAAACAGAGAGACAAGGAAATTTTCAAAGGATTCAAAAGTCTTTGGATGAGACTCAAAGCCGAAGCTAGCGATTGGCCTGCTAATATGCGCGACGATGAGGACGCCAAGAGACAGTATTTGGCGAAATACAAGGAAAGATTTGGTATCGAAATCGATCCGGGCAAAGTGAAGAAAAATATTTCCATGCGCACTTTGGCGAAGCTGTGCGGTAAGTCGCTTTGTTTTAGCCAGCATTGTTCCCGCTTCAACCTCGACTTATCTGACACGTAGGTAACGCGCTTTACGGTCGTCTTGGACTGAAGGCCGACAGGAGCAATGTCACTGTCGCGACTGAATTTGAAGACCTACGACGTCTACTCGTCGACCCAAACGTGGACGTTAAAGATATCTTCATAGTCAACGACGGAGTGTCGTTTGTGAGCTGGAGCTATAAAGAGAATGCTTCCCCTGAACACGACGCTGTGAATTTGGTTATGGTAAGCTACCAGTTATAGGTCATTGCAGTTTGACACACACGATCTTAAATTCCTTTTTAGTGCATTCAAGTTACCAGCATGGCCAGATGCCTACTGTACGAAACCATGCACGCATTGCACAAGTCCGCAGGCGTCGTTATTTTATACTGCGACACCGACTCGATCATATTTTGCGCCAAAAAAGATTTTCGTGTGCCGTTTGAAACTGGTGAAGTCTTGGGTAAGAAGAGGTCCCTTGCCCAGCCGCGCATCTAGGCGAACTTACAATGAGATCTCATCGTTTCAGGGGAACTGAAGGACGAAATTGTTAGCGAGTTTGGCAAGGGTGCGTACATTTCGAGATTTTTTTGTTCAGGGCCTAAAAGCTATGGCTACGACGTGGTCACGCCTGACGGTCAATGCAAGACCATCTTGAAATTAAAAGGTAGAAGCGGCTATGAACGTATCACACTTGAGAGAGAGATTAATTGCTTCGGTGTTCGTTTTCAGGATTCCGCCTGGATTGCAGTACCAGACAAATTATCACGCCAGAGGCCATTGTCGCGATGGTGAAGAAAGAAGAGGGGGCTGCTCAGTCGTTGACCGTGCAGTACGCTCGACGGGTGGTCCGAGACATGAAAAGAGGCGTCATGCGAGAACGAGACGAGACGAAAACGTATCGCGTAACAGCCGACAAGCGGATCCTCTTGATTAATGATGATTATTTAACAGTACCCTATGGGTTTGAAATGAATGAACCCTGATTTAGTTCTCTAAACACAATTCTTTGATGTTCAGGGCTATCCGAATACAATCTGAATATAGTATATTCGAGCATAAATTTGATGCACTAATTCCCAGCTACGTTGTTACACAGAGTAGGGTGCCTACTACAGTAGAAGAACACACCACAACAGCTGCTCAGCCCTCGTGATGGTCTTAATTGTTTTGATGGCGTTCCTGATAGGGCTATGTCTGCCAGTCAAAGCGAGATTAGATTGCGAGTATTGAAGAGCCACTGGAAAGACTATACTAGGACTCAATGACAGTACGGCTGGCCTTTTCTACTACGTCTGAGACGAGTTGTTTGGTTCTACTCTCAAAAAACCTTTGCTACAGACCTGATTACCTCGAAAACAAGACTGCGAATTTAGGATTGCTGAGTTATTTGAACCAGGATACGTCTCTGAACCCTGTTAGACGAATTTATCTCATGCAAGCAAAAATGAAGATTTTTGAATTAAGAAAAAATCAACAAGGATACAGAACACCTATCAGATATGTACTATACACTAAAAATCTACATGTCATGGCTTATTGGGAGGAGCTTTGTCTTGCTCTTGTTGTAATTGCAGTAAAAGCGCTCTTATTCTAATCATAAGAGCTGCAGCTCGATTGGTCGTAGCTCGACGCTCCCCTGCGACTCGTTCCCGTTCCTCCCTACGTTCTCGTTCCATCCGCTCTATTGTTTGTCTGGAATCGTTAATGTTCCGCTCTGCTTCACGGATAGCGGTGATCGCTTGATGAGCGCACGTCGCCATCTCCTAGAAAATGATATAGTTCATATAGTATGAGATAAGACTTGAATCGAGGTACTTACCACTAGAGCGTAGTTCTTATTCGCATCCTTAAAGGATCGCACCCTACCGTCGCACAACGGACAACGAGGCGCCAGTGCTCTCTCTCCTCGATCTCTGGCCTTCTTTGCGTCTTTCTCTATCTTACTATACGCCCGCTGACAGCGACCACAGATAGAGTGACCGCACGGGAGAATGATTGTCCGATCATCGAAGGAAAACCGGCAAATGGGACATTCCAACGAGTCTTCTAAAGGCATTTGAGCCATCTTTACGAGAGCGTGTTTCGAACAGTACTGATTCTCAATACAAGATTGACTTCGATGTCGGTCCGATGCTTAAGAATGTTTGTTTCTATATTAAAAAATCCTGATGCAGACTTGACTGCCTTGAAAACAAGACTGTATCGTTTGTTTTCTATAGTAAAAAATCCTGTTGCAGACTGACTACCTCGAAAACAAGACTGTATCATTTGTTTTCTGTGGTAAAAAAATCCTGATGCAGACTTGACTGCCTTGAAAACAAGACTGTATCATTTGTTTTCTGTGGTAAAAAAATCCTGATGCAGACTTGACTGCCTTGAAAACAAGACTGTACATGCACGACTTACTCATGATACCTCTCCTCTGTCAGATGCCTCAAGAGCCCTCCTAAGCTCCCCTATTTGACGCATTACGCAATTTTTTCATGTACTTGAGAGTAGCAAGCACTGTTATGAGTCATGTAGTTCTGAGAGAAGAGTGACTGGGCGTCTGTCGGAGAGAGTATAAAAAGAGCGCTGGAAACAGTTCCATTTTTGTGTTCTCTTTCTTCTATGCGAAGTAGGCTAATCATGGACGACGGTTTAGGTTCCGGAGATGAAATGACTAGGAGACGTCGATTCGAAAGAGAAGAGATGATTTTTAGATCGCGGGCTCGGTTGAGACGGATACAATCCTTGATTTCCTATTCAACTTCCGTCGTATCGGCCGTAAGTTTCCTGATTTGCGTCGCGTTGTTGCTGCGACAGATGACGTCGAATAGAACCGAGACCGAATCAAATTTACGCGCCTACACTGGTAGTACGGAACCTGTTCGGCACGGCGAATTTACCCAGTCAGGAGAGCCCGACGATGTTCCCGGACGAACGACTAGTAACCTCGCTACTGCGACTGACACCAGCACTTTTGGTCGCTCTTCATCGTGCTCAGAGTTGGGAGATCAGTTTTCGATTTGTCTCACCAGGGATGATCGTTTCGTCTTGACGGACAGCCGCTCCGATTTGCTGTGCGCCAGCCTGGACACTCGAAGCGAAGATTTTAAACGTTTCAAAGCGCTATACGAGAACTGTCTCCTGTTATGGAACACCAGCGCGGACGCTTTCCCAGACTGTTCGTTCAGACTAGCCCTCCCGCCTCTACGAGGTGCCAGACGGTTGGACGATAGTGTGGAGAGGTTTTTAGTGCCGACTCTTTACGGCAATCAGTTTTTGTTGGGGGCGTCCTCGTCGTCCGGCGTCAAGTATTTGTACCTACTGCTAAATGATAGATGCATGCTGGATAGAAACCAGACTCATCAGATGTTTTTATTCACTTCGCTCCCTAGAGAGTAAACGCTCGAGGGTTATTCGTCCTATTAAAAGAGCCGTATTCGATTCTGTTTCCATTTCTTAGGCATCAGACAACTGTATAGTTAGGTAGGAGGGAGCGTCTCTTCTTGGAAGGTTCGTTTTGGTATATTTTCCAAGAAGAGACGCTCCCTCCTACTTACTAGAAATATCATCATATTCTATGACCGCAGGCATTCTTATCTTATTTAATCATCTTTATGCCCATTCATTTTCGTCACTTTCGCACGTATCGGAAATCTCTGGGTCCGTTTCCGTGGTCCAAGTGTAGTCGCTTCTCACTTCGTTGTTAGCGTCCTGTTCTTCGAACATTATGAAATGATCGGGGCATAAATTGTAGCCGGCGCGGCATGGGGAACAGGACCGTTCGACTCGAGTCTTGAAAATGGCCTCTTCTCGCTGCAACCGTAGCTCCTCTTCCATTAGTTCTTGTGACAAGAAGCCATCCTTCGGAGACGCGACTACCTGCTCTCCATTCGCTGAGATGAGCTCGTTGTCGTCGGCTGGTAGAACTACTTGCGAAGCTTCGGCGTTCTTTTTATTCATAGTTCTCCACACTATTCTTATGGCCGACCCGAAGACACTATTGGACGCCTTATATAAGGATTTTGAGAAAGGAAGCGCGTTTGGCAGCGCTCAGGATTTGCAGAAAGAGGCTAGACGTCAAGGTTACAAGATTCCCTTGGGCTCCATTCGATCGTACCTATCCCTAACTATCCCATGTTCAATTTAAACCAGTCAAACATAGATTCAAACATAATGCCATGAAAGCGCAAACTGTGCATCAGGTAACCTTTGCTTTTCGATAAAACTAGCAGAGCTATTTTACATCAATTGCTAGTATTGGTTTCTCGACTTGGCCGAAGTGGAAAAGGGTTTGGTAAATGTGAACCGAAAAACGCGTTATCTTCTAGTTGTGTGCGACGCTTTGAGTCGTCAAATCATGGCGGAACCTTTGACGAGTAAGCGCCGTGTCTTGACGTCATAATCATACCTTTTAATAATGAATGGACTCGTTTAGGCAAGCGCGCCCCAAACGTAGCCGACGCCTTCGCGAGACTAATGGAAAGGACAGGTTTTACGCCCAGTTACGTGGTCACGGACAGGGGGTCCGAATTTTTGAGCAAACACTTTCAAGATCTATTAAAAGAACGTTCTATCGGTTTCGTACCCGCCCCTGCATCGCAAAGTTCAAAAAGTTTTCTGGCCGAAAGTATGTATCAGATAAAAACTGGTTTGGCAGTACAGTAAAATCATTAGCGCTTTACAGATGCGATACGAACTTTAATGAGAAGATTATACAAATTTATGACTGAGACAAAATCGAAGAGATTTATCGATCACTTACAGACCTTGATCAAAGGTTTAAATGCTAGAAAATTGAAAAGTTTAAAAAATATGGCACCCTCTGATGTCACACCTGGTAACCAAACTCAGTTGGTCGAACAGCAAACTCTGAAGGAGCAATCGGAGATTCCCCGCACACCCCAGTTCGAGACGGGTCGAGTCGTGTTGTTGGCCAAGCCTCGCACTGCATTCTCAAAAGCCTACAAGGGCTCGTTTAGTGATGAGCCATTCACGATTAAAAGAGTTGTGACTAGTAGAGGTCCTTTACCCATGTACGCATTAGTCGATGGTCTCGGCAATGATGTCATTTCATTGTATTATGAAACTCAGCTGACGCCTTTCGATAAACAGACAACTGTGACTCAGGAATAGTGCTTAGTCATGGTGGCTGCTTTTGTATATAAAGAATACGAAGGAAATAAACTTTTTTCTCATTCCACTCTACTGTACATGTTGATCTGGTTGGATAGCTCGGCTTTAAGATTGAGCTCGGTCGAGAGACTTCAGATAGCTTTGAATCCTCCTTTGACAGTTACCAGCGCTAGTACCTTGACGGTCGTCGAGCTCAATGTGAAGAACGTGAGAACTGTGGACGCTAGGTGCGACATTATCTATTTGTGTTGTAATATTAGTAGGCATACGTTGTTGAACGAGGAAGAGAGACAGATTGTGGGAAGTATCGTCAAGCAGACTCCTAGAACCGCTTGGAATCATAAATTCTTTGAGCAAACCGAACCGATCAAGGTTCCTGTGTGGCCCGGCGAGTACAGTACGTTCAGTATTTGGCTCATCGACGCTGGAGGCAGCGTGCTGCCTTGCGATCATTTGGCTTGCGTGATTCGAATCGATCAATGAGTACGCGATTACCAGTGTCCTGTTACGCGGTGCAAAGAGGTGTGGGTGCTAGGAAAAGGAGCGTACCCGTCGTATTCGAAACGTCTGAAGTTGGTAAAGTTCGCACGAAAAGAAAAGCCAAGAGAAAAACTAGGGAGGTATTGAAGACAAGGAGAAAACGGTCTCAAGCGGGAGCGAAGAAGAAGCGTAAAATTCCAGCCAAACGAGCCTTGCTAGCACCCGTTTCGACGAAAAGACATGTCAAACGCGGAAAGAAGAGAAGTTAGGTCCCTCTGCGGTCTAGGCCCGTTGCAAGTGTTCGATACGATACCCGCGTTTGATCAGATCAGGGAGGCGGAGTGGATGTCAACACCGTGCACTACGAATCCCCCGTTTTTCATCGATCGATCTGATATCGTGTGTAGATTTTCGATACCAGCATCCGATATCAAATGGCTCGGATCTGATATTCAATTACACATGAAATGTCAGCTACAAAGAACGGATGGACAAGCCATGGAGGCGGCTAGAGCCGCTGCTTTAATCGCGGGTTCGCTAAACACGATCTTCAATAAGGCTGTGGTGAGCGTAAATCAGACGGAAGTATTGACTATCGTGAACTACGCCTACGTTGCTCATTTGACCACAGTACTCATGGTGCCAGCGACTGAACACAAGCGAATGAACGGGCAGGAGCAGTTGTTCTTAGATGTGTCTGATATAGCGACTCCAGCCACTAATGCAGGCTGGTTGGCTAGGGCAATGTCGTTTGCTGTTGGGGCTGAAGTGGAAATGTTGGGCGCTTTGCGGATTCCTATCTTCAATAGCGGTAAGCTGATACCCCACGGTGTTTCCATAGACATAGCTTTGTACAGCAATCCTCCCAGCTTCTTCGTCCAAGACACGTTAGCCACTTTGACCTATAGGCTTAACGTGACCATGATGAACTTGAAATATTGGTCTTGCGAAATGCAAGATAATTTTCTAGCTCGTCATCGAGTCTTGTTCGTTCGTCGGGATGCTCAATTGGAGTACCTGGACTATCGATGCTACGTTCATCCGGTGAGGGCTGGTATGCGAGAGGCTTCCACTCCTCCTTTTATCCTTCCAGCCTATCCTAGACGAGTCTTTGTAGCCCTAATAGATGAGACTAATTTTCTGGGTACATACAATTCGTCCCCTTTTAATTTTTCTCATCATAATGCGACCATGTGCAAGCTGAAATTGGGGGATTCGAGCATGCAAGTGAAAACAACTCCAGCCAATCTGCATTACTCCGAGTTGCTTTTCGGGATTCATAAAAGTTTAGGCTTGACTAACAGTAATTCACGCTTTCATATAAGTGCCTCAGACCCTGATACGTTATCCTGTAATGTCATCTATTGTTTCGATACCACGCCGGCTAAGCTAGGTAGTTGCTTAGAGGTGCACAACAGTATGTCAGCTAATAACGCCATTTTAAGTGTGGAGATAGTATTTTCTGGCGCCTTAGCTAATAATACGAATCTGATAATGCTGGTAGAATCTGATATGATTTTATCATTGACACCCTATAAGCCTCCTACGATTTATGCACCAACAGTAACTCAAATGTGAATGTTTATAGCTATTTTTGTATGCCTTCGAGTAAGATGTAAATAATAAAATGCTTTTAAATAAGAGTTAGTAACCTGACGGATTTTATAATGGTTCTGCACCTTATCTATATAAATCTACTGAAAAAATATATTTATGTTTAATTTGTCTTTGATACGTCAGTAGAATGTGGAACGGTAGCGCAGTCTCTGGCGGAGAGTTGAAGTTCACGAGTCCTTTCGGTATGTTCATGGTGGCCACAGCGGGGGGTGGAAAGACGACGAAATTGCGCAATTATTGGACTAACCGGCGGCAGGCCTTCACTTCCAAGTACAGCAGTGTGTTGGTGTGCTCTCCTCATCAACTGCCCGCTTACGACGTATTCCAGGATATCACTGATTACAGGTTTTTAAAAGGCTACTGTCCTGACGCGATAGTTGCTTATTCTAACGAACCGAGTCAGCGTAGAAAACTATTAATATTAGACGACCTGCTTTTAGCGCTGGATAACGAGAAGTCCGTCATAGGCGAATTATTTAGTCATTACGTCACCCATGGATTCTGCGACGTCATCGTGTTGATTCAGAGCTTAACTTTTAGGAGTAAAAACATGAGACTGGCTCTGATGAATGCTCAGTATGTGATTATATTTCATTCGATGCGGTTGGCAAGATCGATTCGCAGATTATCGGGAGATTATTTTCCAACCTACACGTCTTTTTTATCGGAGATATTTGCTACTTATTTAGCTGAAAAGCCGTACGCTTGCTTAATCATTGATAGTCGAGCTAATTGTAGACCTTGTCTCCGGGTTAGGCAAAACTGTCCGGCCGATAGTCTCCAGGAACCCGTGTACGCGTATTGTTTGGAGAAGAAGAAACTAAAATATCATGACGATGAAAGGAGGCAATGTGAAGAGATACCAACTGATGGAGATGGAGGATGCTAGTAGCATCGATAAAGACTTGTATGCTGCTATCTTAGAAAGCTTTTCTAATGTCAAGGCTAAGCGGCGAGCCAGTATTCTAATGGATTATTTACGAAAGACGCATAATCATTTGTGGCGATTGGATGATGACGGGGAATTGGAAATAAGATCAAGTGAAGATGGTGACTTTGTCGGTGTAGAAAGCGGACTGATTGATTTGGTAAAATTTGTTTGCGGCGAAACTAAAGAACGTCCTCTGCGTGTTAACGAGTTCTTCGTCCTAGTGCAGGGTGCTCCTTCTAGCGCGTTCAGCGAGAATGCTAAAAAACTGAAGCAATATTTAGCCAAACTACCCTAAATGTTACTGTAATCGTTTTGCCTAATGATTTTGTATCTTTGTTTAGTTCGTCAAATCAGTCATCTTTGATTAATGAATCTTACTATTGAAGTTTGAATTATTTAGAAGAATGTAACCTGTTCAGATGATTGATTACTGAACGTAGAAATAAGGTCGTCTCACTTGACCATAAAGGAAATATGAACATTAACGATTTTTCATTTCTGTATACTGTACAGGTTAGATATTGTACAATCTTACAGACGGAATTGCACAAAAAGTCTGCGTAAATAATAACAAGCATGAAAAATATATACTGCGTCTTAAGAAATACATACGCAGTCTTATTGCATTTTGTACAAGTATATCCTGATTTTTCTCTTTGATTTTTTCTACTTGCACCTTCAAATCCAAATGTGCCACCTCGTTGGCTCCTTTATAATTCCTGCACTTAACTACTTTTAGCGTAATGGATGTCACAAAATATGCTGATTGGCTGTCATATCGTTTTAGAAACTCATTGCGTAGCATGTATGTATTGGATGGGAACTGACACAAGTGGGTGCCCTTACTCACGATCCAGTTATTCCGGCGTTTTAAAATTCCCGCCAAAATGTCGAAGGTACCCTGTTGCGCGGCGCCTGTCGTTGTAGCGACGAAAGTCGTTTTAGCGACGGGCGATTTGGCCGATCGATCGATTCTGCGAACGGGATCGATATGGCCGTGGCTGGGGGGAGACGTATTGCGTCGCTAGACGGCGTCGTCGTCCGTTCGATGGGATGGATCGGAGGGTGGGTGGGTGGTAATGGTGCTCGGTGATTGGTCGATCGGGTCTGATCGATGTGTGATTGATCAGGGATCGGGGCGGAGCGGCGGAGGATGAGCTCGAAATGGTATATTGTGACGATTGCAAGGGAATGGTTTCATTGGTAAGCTTTTTGGAATTTCGGCTCTTTCGATATCTTTAGCATAATTTCGCAGTATCCTTTTAGGAAATGTGTTGACATGAAAACAACGCCAAGTTCGCCCAAATTGTTCTGTTGAGAATGCAAGGTGAAACACAAACGTAGGCAGAAGTGATTTGATTCGTTTTCTTGCTTTTATGTCATGAGCTTTACTAGTGAGCCAAAGCATTTCAAATTGTAGCCTTGCTGGACGTTTGAAAATGCTTTACATAAGGTGCTTTAATCTTGAGAGTTTGGCACCTACCCACCCGAGAGCCGTATGCAACCGAAGCGGGTTTATTATTAGTTAATATCTCAAGGCAACGTTAATTTGTCTTGATTTTCTTCAATTTTAATGTTGTTACCTTTGCATTGGTTTTACTGGTTGCTCAGTTAAGGTTATTTACAGTACCGTCAGATGAGATTGAGGCTGCGCTCAGGAAGTTTTGCTGATTGCAATTTATTGTGGTCTGTGCTTGTGGATATCTAAACGACGTTTGCTCTAAAGCTGTTGCGTATAGTGAACTCGAAAACAATAAAAGCTGTGTTTTATTTCCTCTCAAATTCAAATTTAGCGCCAACTCAATTGTATCTGCATCTCCTGTGTGCGCCCATTCCTCTGTGCGCCAAGTTTTGGGGAGACATGACAAGCCGCGTCGCCGACAGGATGGTCTGACTGTAGGTGTCGGAGGGACAACACCCACTAGCGGACATGATAATTCGTGACAAGGAGTGCGCGCCGTTTTCTTTGGAATTCTCTTGTCATATATTTCATATGATAACGACAAGAAAGAGAACACACAAGTTGATACGAGTTATTTGAGTGGCGATTGTCAGATGAGCGGTGGCCGAACGGCCACTTTCTCACCACTTTGGCAGCGTGCGTTTTACGACTTTCGACTGGCGCGAAGTGGCCGTTCGCCGGCGTCATATTTGTCTGCTTTTAGCGCGAACGGGAATAACTCGCCAAACTTTTGAAATATCGATTGCTGTTGTTCGTTCGACAACGGTGGTTTCGTTATCGAGAAGTGGCTGCAAGGAGAAAAATGTCGAAGTTCCGCTACGAATTCGATGAGGATTTAGTTCGTGATTTGGTAACGAGTAACAACTGGACTGCTCGGGAAGTTTTCGAAAATTTGGTGCAGAAGGAAGAAGGCAAAATTCCTTATGGATTATCGGTAAGAAGTGCGGAGCGGTTTTTGAAAGAAAAGAGCATTATTAGAAGACGAGATGGTCACCGCCGCTACGATTACGATGAAGCTGTTATTCGAAATATGGTTGCCAATGAGGGCAGAACTTATCAACAAGTTTTTGAAAAATCGGTCGCATTGGAAGGCGGCAACATTCCCCCTGGTTTATCGATCAGAAGTATTCGACGTTTCTGCGCTGACAGAAAAATTACGAGACAGCCCAGACTAAGTGACGATCAGGTGGTAGAAGGTGTGCAGGAATGTGTAGCCGAGGTTGGGCCGACGAACGGTCATCGAATGATAAAGGGTCGCTTGGAGCGAAAAGGATGTCGTAAAATAGCTGAAAAGCGGGTTCTTGGTGCCTTGAAATTGGTGGACCCGTCCAGCTACATTATGCGTAGGACTCGAATAACGAAGTCTCTGAATCCGCGGCGGTGTCACTGCAAAAATTATTTCTTGAATTTGCATATTGATCAGGTATGAGATTGTTTGATTACTACGCGATCTAAACTAGCAGAAAGATTGTGAGTCATATATTACACTATATTTTTTGCAGCATGAAAAGCTTGTTGATTTTGGCGTCGTGTTGGCGGGCGCGATCGATGGATACTCGTCGTACATATTCCAGTTCGCGGTTATGCCAGTCAAAAATAACATCGCTATCTATAGTGATTTTTTTCTGTAGGTGGGAGTGGTAGTGATGAAGCAGTCTGTTTACACCGAAATGTAGTGTATACGTTCGCAGGTTTATTTTTTCTTTCTAGGCCAATTGTTGAAAAGTATGGGTTGTTCAAGAAGTTGTTAATGGATCACAACCGAGAATTCGCTTTGACGATTTTTATGCAGCAATGGTACTGGCGTGAGATAGACGAGGTGGACCCATCAAAAACTTATCGCCAAATGAAATCCACGAAGGTATGTAATTTTGTATTTTAGTGCGCTGTCACAATGATTGCCGATAAAACGGGTGTTAACAAGTTCGATTTGTATCCTGTGGTATTTTGTTTGGTCGAATGCTTTTCGCCAGATTCTTGCTAGCTTTTTGTATGTTGTCTCTTCTGGGGCGTACTACGTTCGCTCGTTCGTTTAAGGCCAGCTAACTCATTTGAAGGGCCCTACCGTTCTTCTACGGCTGTTTACTACAGATCTCCATCTCCACATTTTGCTTGAGCAGTTTCACTGCTTGTAATTTAAATGGATCAGTAACGGACCCCAAAAAAAATTTCAATTTACATGAACGAGCGTACATAACCCCTAAAGTGAGAACTTACCTGGAAGCGGAATGCAAACTAGCAAGAAGCATTTCGCACGCCAAAAGAACGTCCACAGGTAGGAATCGAACTCGCAATCTAGTGTTCCGAAATTGCGATGCAGTACAGTGCAGTGCTGCCGGCGCGTCTTGGGGGATGGGGGCCTGGGGGCCCCTACGACCCAAGGGCCTCAGGCACAGGTGCACCTGAAAGCTGAATGTGAACACATTTGTTGAAGTCTGAACAAGGGTGTGGATCCATGTCCTGGTCACACACTTTTAGGGTAATGTGACGCAAATTTCATAAATTCTAGCCACCTATCACCCATGTCTATTTCAGGTGCGCCAAAAGTTGTGTATCCCCTAAAATTAGCATGTTTCCCAGGTTCAGCGCGCGCGCCTGTGGTGTGCTGTACTGAACCAGGTCTAAAAATGTAGGCCACGCTGTGGCAAAAGAAAACACTGCAAAAAGTGACTAGCGGAATTTAAACTTTTCGGATCAACTTACTATATTTGCGCAATAGGCTGTTTTTGGAAAAACTGCTAGATCGCATTCCTTTAGCGCCTCATCTGCGTGCCTAGACTGTCACGCTTTACCAGGACCTCGTACGGGCGTGAAACTTTTTGCAGCGTTTTCCTTTGTCGCGGCCAACATTTTGAGACATGTCTCGATCGCAGGAGAAGCTGTGGTAAGAATAGTAATGATCGGGTGTTACAAATCTATGTCTTGTAGAACAATCGAATTGAACAAGTTTGGATGGAAATCAATCAACGATTCGTTTATCACATCAAACGAGCGTTTACTGAAATGGAAGAAAGCGGCGAGATGGACGCCGATAATGAGTACGACAAATTTACGTTCAGTCAAGTCGGAATGTTGGTTGTCAAGTTGTGTGCGAAGAAGTTCCAAGAAGACTGGAATAATCACGCAGTTCGAGGTTAGTTAAAGAACCTTAGCCCTCGAGGGTTTGGGACTCAAAATCTGCGGAGACCTGGCTTTGCTAACTAATTGTCAGTTTTCACTGGCACTGTGGCATTTGTGCAGCGGATCTATCGCGGGGCCTTCCTGACAGTCTCTCGCCAGGTAAAAATGCGAATTTAAATTTTTTAAAAAGAAACTAATTTAGGAAGCCCTCGTTAGTTTCCTGTGATGCGGCCTCGATTACCTCTGCTAGCACGAGACTCTAACATCGGTTTAACCAAATGATTTTAAAATAAGAATGCACAATACCAGAATGTTCAGATTAGCATAGCAGAGATCGAACTTCACAAAGTTTGAATTCCACCAAACTGGCGGGAAGAGCTTATTCACCGAATTATTGCCTATTCATAGTATGTTGCATGGTTGTCATCATGTTGGTTGTGCCCAATTTCGGCCAGTGTCTTTTTCAAGTCAGTGGCCCGTTTCAGTCAGTGTCCCCTCTGGACCAGTCCCGTTTCAGTATGCTGTAACTGTCCCTTTTTATTTCTATAGGACGCGGAGTGCCCAGAAAAATGGTGAAGGCAGCGGTGAAAGAAGAAGGAGGCCCGCGGTTCAATGTTCCCGCAGAGATTATTTGCACTGCTGCTGAAACTGCCAATCTTTTTCGATCGGATGGCGGTGCGTTGCAGGATCAGGAGATGGCTGGTCGCGATAAGTTGGCTAGGCAATTGGGAGAGCAAAAAGAACGGGAGACCGTGTTCTTCACGCGCGTGAGCCAGTTGTACGAAGGTGGTCTTTCGTACGTAGCCAATGCGACTAGAAATGGGATGTACGCGCCTATTCAAAGTTTGGTCAGGCTTCATAAACAGCTGACCGAGGAGTTGGGAAGCGTGGACGGCTGATTTCACGTGATGAAGTAATGCGGTGCGCGATTTGATGTGTTGACGTGATGCTATGAATGGCTTTAAATGGCATTGTGTTGGAAGTTAGGCGTCAAGTAAAGATACCGCAGCTAGTTTCGAATGAATTGATAGCGAAAGCAAACCACTTTTAGCGTAGTCGGTTACGCCTGCTTTACGTTTTACGCAACAGTAACACGCCGAATCGATCAACCGTGACAATTCAACATCCCCAAACATTATCTACTCTGCTGTCCTTTATTCTTCTCCTTGTCTCCTCCTCCCTTGGTCTTCTCCTTCTCCTCGTCATCAATTCGTATCGCGCCATTTGGTTTTGCTCAGCTGCTGCACGGCCGCCTCCTGAAAAACAAGTGTCTCTTTATTGTGCGCTGGTATGAACAATATAAAACAGTGAACAGACTGGATTAGGGCTGCCTCAGTAGAGCATTTTGTTGCCAATTTTGTGGAGCAAATGCCGTCAGCAAAACATTTTTTGATTGCTGTTGGGTGAATGGCACAGTCTGCCTGATCCTATCCGACGGATCGGTAAGATCGCAATGCAAATGGCCGCCTCAAGCCCAGGGTTTAGACCGACCTTTGAGTGGTGCAGCACGAGAAAAAAAGGGGCAAAATTGTGCAAGGAAATAGCGAGCCTTTCTAAAACGATGGACCTGACTACGCCTTATAGTCAACATCACAAGTGCCAGGGCTTTGTCCGCCTGACAGTTTTGGCAGAGATTTTACAAGCGAGTGATCTTATGCAGCCCCAAGTATCGGGAGAGAGTAAAGACAAAAGTCAAGAAAGAGTTATGGGAACTCCGCAAGTTGCAAGAGCCTCCTGTCATAATTGAAAGATGCCCCTGACCCCGCCACGGGTCTCCTGGCGGGTTGGCCTTGACAGGGCAAGACAGACCAGCTTAAAGGTGGAGCGGATTGGAAGATCAGCCGATCGTGTGAAGCTAGTCAGGAATGCACCCAAAAAATGTGGAAGCTTACCACGCTGATGTTATATTTCTTGGCGTATAAGCTAGCTCGCTTCATTAGATCTGGGTCTTTCTCACCGCTACCTACAAATGAAGTGCATCAGATGGGATTAGCGGCTGCTACAGCGCGTACCTCCAGCAAATAATTGCGTCCACAGCTTAGCTGTGCGCTCGTAGAAGCGAGTGCCACGCTGTTCGTCGCTTTGCATTTGTGCCGCACATTGTCCATTAAGCGGGGACTGATGATACGGAACGGCCAGCAAGGTTTGAATGGCGATCAAACTGTTCTCGATCGTCATGCTGGGATTCCTGAAACAAAAAACGTCGGGGCTGTTGTATGGTGTTGTTGTATAGTACACTGTCACTCACCATTGCTCCTTTAAAGCGTCAACGCAGATTGTCCCGATTGGCGTCGCAATATTTGGATGCCACACCAACGTCTCGAACGTGATCTGAAACAACTATTTTTTAGTTTCGTCCAAACTAAATCTTTTGCCAATGAGAAGGCTTACTTCGGGCGGATTATTGGGAAAGGCCGCTGGAATCGTGATGAAAACGTTGAATACGCCACCCTCGTATGGTGTGCCGACTGGACCAGTAATCTTTCCCATTAAATTATCCAGCTCATCGTTGAACGTCTCGAAGGACACACTTGTCTCTATCTCCTTCTGAATCAATAAGTCTGTTATGTTTGAAGAATTGCAGAGAGATCAGTGGCCACATTTTACTATCCTCAAGTACATAATCTCGCCAGCGAAAAACTCGGGGTCAAGGGAAACGTCTGATGCCCTGGCCTTCTTCGAAATTGTATATAGGTTTTGAATGGAAGCAATAGGGTCTGGGCCTAGTTGTTTGATGGCGAGTTGAATATGAATAGCCGTGGGTTGGGGTTACAACACTAGATGGCTAAGCAGCCATGAACATGATACATGCATCCACGGATCTCCCCTAACTGCCCTTCGCACTAGAGGCGCTACATACCCTCGGCTGTCCAGATTCGCGTCGTTTTTGCTGCGCCAGATCGTCCATTATCAATCGACAGCGTTCGTTGAACCTGCGACGTTTCGGGTCAAGAATTTCTGATGAAACAGGTCGCTTTCGTTGAGGAATGTTTTTGAAAATGTTGGCCATTTTGATGAGCTCGCCGAGACAGATGCAGCACGTGAAAGGGATGTCTGAGAAACTTGAAACTCATATTTCAAGTCACCGAGTGGATAAAAGCAAGAGCAGCTGGGTATAACGCGTTCGTCGTTTGCACGAATGCACCACCACCTACAGGCCAAATTTTACTTCGCTTACAGCGTACACGAAACGTTCCTTCCTCTACTCTAAATCGCCCCTAGGCTGATAATTTTTTAACGACAAAAACTCCTCGGCTGATAATTCTCTAACGACAAAAACTCCTCGGCTGATAATTCTCCAACGACAAAAACTCAACGGCTGATAATTCTCTAACGGAATCGCCCCTTGGCTGATACTTCTCTAACGACAAGAAATCATAAACACATTTGGACAGAGATACATGCCCCCCTTACCAATCACTTCTTACATCCTTAATTTCCAACATGTCAACATCCCCCTGGCCCCTCTTACAGATCATCAGTGTCATTCATGACTCCAGCGTTGGTTGACTCCGGCACAGGTTGACAAAGAAGAATAAAAATCCAGTCACACAAAGCTGATTCCATAAAAAATAAAGAACAGAGTAAGGGCGCCAACTGGCCAAACACGAAAGGCGCCACAAAAAATATGATACACTGCCTAACATGAGTCTCGCCTGAAAACTGGGACAGAAGCGTGATGGAAAGATTGCGGGCAGCAGGTAGCTTCGCCGGCCGAACGATTCTGGGGGAGCGGCCTAAAACGAAATGTCAACTATGTACATTCAGAAATAAACGAAAACAAGCACTCTTTTCCTTATGCATCCCATTCTCAAATTCCTTGCATGCAGAAGAGGGGTACTGTAACCAAGTATGGGCAAGGTCGGCTGGGTTAGGGGAGGGGGTTTGAGAGCAAGGGTTCAGTGTCCTGGCCGGCCCAACGAGGGGGGTACCCCTCCTACCTTCCCCCCCTTACCCATACTTCCCTACGTCAATAAAATGAATTGACTCCGTTTTGTTACTTTTCTCCAAAATTACGAAACGAACGAACATCAGCAATCGATATTCGATAGTTTTGCGTGTTATTCCCATTCGCGCTAAAAGCAGACAAATATGACGCGGTCGAATGGCCACTTAGCGCCAGTCGAAAGTCGTAAAACGCACGCTGCCAAAGTAGCGAGAAAGTGGCCGTTCGGCCACCGCTCACTTAGTTAGATTACTTAAGTATATAGCCATGGCTTGGTACATGGCTATACTATATGTGATAAATCACTGGCTCGCACCGACGCGGGCGCCCCCTAACGGTATGAATCAGTCACCGTGTCCGGCATTCTCCATGAAAGCCCGGAAAGGAATGATAACAAATGAACAGTGCCAAGAGGCATGAAATCAGTCAAATGTGGACAATTTGAACTGTCATCACGTTTGGGCGAAAACATCGTTATTTTAAATTTGCCGCCAATCAGGTTCTTATCGATCTCGTCTGCTAGGATGCGGCAAGCTGACTATGTTGCGCAGCTGTGCACGGTATGCCTTCGAACCTGATTGGCGGCAAATTCAAAATAACGATGTTTTCGCCCAAACGTGATGACAGTTCAAATTGTCCACATTTGACTGATTTCATGCCTCTTGGCACTGTTCATTTGTTATCATTCCTGCCCGGGCTGTGATTTATCACATATAGTATAGCCATGGCTTGGTATGCGCGCACATGGTTTCAAACAGGTGATGTGCAGGTAGACGCAGAATGTTTGCATTTGAGCGCGAAGTTTAAAGGAAATGGGTAGGCCTCGTTAAACGAGTTTTGGGCCCGCCAAATGTTGATAAGTTGGTGCCCTGCCCATTGTTTTCACGGCTAAACCCTATTGTCTAGCCCACACCTGCGCCTAAAATCAATAAGACGCAGCGGGCGTAATCTGTTGCCTGACTCATGAATTCTACTCGTCTTCGTGTACCCTCATCGTAAATCTTGTAGTCCACTTTTTCATGAACACAAAACGGTTAGAGCGATACTGTAAGCACAAATTAGCTCAAGAACTGAAAAGCATAAAATTCATGAAATCTGTAGTTTTGTAAAATGCTGCGGCATGCGATCTAGACGGCCAAAATCGAGAGAAATTGCAAAAACATGCGCTTGTGAAGAGACTGGAGATACATGTTTCTGAATTGACTGCCCTGATCACCACTGGCACAGCAACGACATCTTACTCTGTCATCTGCATCTTGTATCTGCATGAACGAAAAAAGGGGTTTCCTCGAAACAGAGGGCATGCAATACTGCATAGGTAAACTTACGATTAGTAAAACCATGGCAACATGCGAAGCCCATTGTGCTGCCAGGGACGGTTTGGGGGCTTCATCATAATAAAATTGGGGTTTTATTTCTGTTTTGCTGATATCTGCCATTTTCTGGCCCAAGCGAGTCTTTATTTTTCAATTCCGAGCACCTAAATTTGGGCAAGAAAAAATTTTGACCGATGCAAACTTTTACCACCTCACAGAGTAGAACTCTGGCTCTTTATCTTGGAGGACGGGCGCCTAGAACGGCTGCACCACTGCGCCCTGCGCTGCAATTGCAAGAAGACGGATTCCAGTTAAAAGACAAGTTATCTGTCTCACTACGCAGTATGTGGCATATAGACATCATCGTGCACCATGCAAATCATCTGTGCGCCGCCCGTCAATTCCATTTTGCCTTCCTCGAGGAGAAAACAAATAGATTCTAGGCGAGTGAGCGCAGAAATGATTGCCAAATGACACCCGCAGAACGAGCGAACACAGATTAGATTATGAGAAAACCCCTGTAAAGACTCAATATTTGGTGCTGCTAAGGTGTGATGTTCGCCAAGCATGTTAAGGGAGAGGAAATGATCATCTTTTCTATATTATCGTAAATTCAGAAAATCCATATTTAAAAATCAAACGCAGTAAAAGTACATCGCTCTAATGCATGAAGCCAGGAATAAGAGACGCACTATTGCAGAGAGCAGTATTGTGAGGAGCAGTAATGAGGCGGCGCACCTAAGCGCCTAAGCAAGAATGAGGGCGCCAGAACATGTGGAGCAGTAACGTGTTGCGCAGTAGCGTCTGTAGACCCTTTTTTGGTCATAATAAATAATGGAGATGCGTCTTATAAATTGTATATTCATTTTTTTTTGAGTTGACTATGTCCGTGGGCCTATTTCAAAAATCAAGCACCACCAAACGTCGGGAATAAAGCCAAACCTCAAAATCGGTGAAGAAGAATCTAAGATATTGGGCTAGGATTTTATTATATTATTTCGGCCCTGAAGAGTGTCATTATTTCTCGTATTCTAATGGCCTCATATGTTAGTAAAGCATAATTATCAATTCTCCTTTCATTAAAAACGTTTTTGAAAAATGAATAAAATGCTGGAGAGATCAAACATCGATCGCACTTTTTGTGACTATGACCTTGTGCATTTGAAACGGAATTTCTCAAACTGATCGTCAAAAATCGATGTGGGAGAAGTGTTTTTTCAATTTCACCTAGGTATTGTTTGGAGAAATCGCCTTTTGCTTCTACAAAGCATTTTTTCACCTTTTTTAAATTTTTGATGAAGCACACTATGCATATTTCTTTTTTTCCAGTTCCATAACTTATTAAAGAATATATCAAAGCTCCATTATGGAAGACGCGGTGGAATTGCTAAAGGGTGACATGTTTATTTACTATTCAGCTATGTCTTCTAGTTCCTACAAGATCAGGAATAATAAGCCTAACAACCGTAGCCTAACAAGTTTTTTGCTTTTCAGATTCGTGACACTCGCAATATAACCAAAGCCACTAATTTTTTATCATCTCGCTGCGGTTTTTTCATTATGAATTTCTGCGTCTAACCGATATTTTATTCTAGTCTCGCTTTCATTGATTCGCCTTCTCGGACGACCTAGTTTATGATGACTGGGTATTTGTGACATGTCGGAATATAGCTGACTCTCAGAGTTAGGATATAGGATTTCTAATATTACAAGCTGAGATGGCATAGAGAAAAAGGCAGCCCAAACATACATATGAATAATGTAATGTCGTTTTGTTTTCCGTTCCTCTTTATGCCTGCTTGAAGCATCCTCCGAATGGTTGATTAGTGAAGAAATGTGCAGTAAATAACTCACGCACTGAAATTTATAGTAACAGGAGAATGAAAATTTGAATTTCACTAATTTGCATGCTTTGGATATAAGCTAATAAGTGCCATTTCTAACCCTAGAAATTCACAATTGTGCGCACAGGCATGTTGATAGATAGCGATGCGGAATGGATTTTGATGTTCAGGTACAGTTGTATCAGCATATTTTTAAAAACTAGCACAATTTTCGACCAATTTTCGGAACTTTGAAGTCGATGTAGTCGCCAGCTCACACACTTGGAGACTTTGCATTGATATAGCAAGATTCAGCATGCTTCAGAGTATGGAGATCGAGAAAATCAGATGTCCAAACCGTGATTTCGATTTTCTTAGACAAACAAGAAAACTTGGACTTTGAGTTTGGTTTCCCCTGGTGAGTGCACGATTGTCATGTTCACGGATCTTAAAAGTGATTCAGAATATCGGCTAGGTATCTTGAACATTGTGGTTTTCGAAGCACACCCTGCCACGCGGTTGACAGGGAAGGCGCATTTGAGGGTGAGCGACCACATCACGAATGAAAATTGTAATCCTCTGCCGGCAAGCCATGGTCTCCCCTGGGTACTGTTTCACCAAAAACCATTTACCCATGGTAATTAGATATACATAGATTCTGTGCTTTACCTACGGAGGATATCATGTGTTTCACCACGCGTAGGTAGAAAACCATTGGTTTTACCCGCGAATTATCCATGAAAATTACCCATGAAAAATCTGATTTTCAGGCACATCTAGAAATGTCTGCTAGGTGCGCAGACGCCACATAAATCGTTGAAATTCGAGAAATTGGAGGCAGCACGTACAGATAAAACTATCAAAAACTAATATTTGTCATCGAAAAATGCCTTTATCGACTGATTAGAAACTGATCATATTACGTATGATTTTGGAAAGTAAGTACGTTCTCTTGGGAAAATTCACCAAAACTGTTACAAACGACGTTAAAACCAAGAAATGGAAAGAAATAATCGAAAAATGCCGTCGCCAGTACGCTTTCGAGGCAGTTCCCACCGATAAGGACTGAAAATACCTTCGCGATACGCAATACCTGGAAAAAAGCATGAGCAACATGAATCTTCTGTTCCATTCTCAAAAACGATAATGCGCATTATCGTTGCGTAAGCATCTTTGCATTTTTGCATATGCGTATCTTTGCATTTTCGAAGAGGAAGTGTAAAGTAAGCACTGCAGTGTAAAATGCTTATGTGTGCGTACAAAAATTAAAAAGATGAAATCAGAAAGTCAGTGTCATAGACTGCAACATCACTTACCGTAAAGACAGCAAAATTTGTTGCCGAGGATCCAAAGCGCAGTTCTTCTCGGTGTTATGCGCGATAACTCCACCGATTCGATCCTGCAATAATTCCACGTGATTCAATGTCAGTCGAAACCGTTTTCTCGTGTCGATATTATCGAGATTGCAATAATTCCGAGGACGGAAAATTCGAGGTCTCTTGGGTGGTCGTTCGCCGTCATTTTCTTCATCCGACTCGAAGAAATTTTGTCGATGATACAGGCCGATATTCATTTCCACAAATGGTCGACACTTTCAGATAAAATTATGTTTTTCCTGCCAATTTCCAGCAAACTTTGACGATGGATAATCTCTTTACCCACCTCCGAAGCAGGGTTAAAATTTATGGGTAATTCTCTGCGATTTTATCCATTTTTCTGGGTTGTGCGGCATACTGTAGGGTTTTGGTGAAACGCACAGGTAGATTATCTAGGGTGAATCCGTGGGTAGACTACCAATGGATAATGGTAGGGGTATGGTTTTTGGTGAAACACAGATAGGTGCTACCATGGTAAAACCACGGGTTTTACCATGTTAGAACCCGTGGTGAAACAGTCCCCTGGCTGGGACGTCAACCCCTCGGTTTGATGTTTTCAGGTTACGTGTAGTCGCGTGACTTGCCCACCTTCAGTCGGTGTATTTGTCCTGCTGACTTCAGTCGGCCGCACTCTCCTACGCCTGCCGGTATGGTTTTAAACTAAGCAATTACCCAAGCCTGGCGGGCGCAGAGAAGAATGTGACCGACTGATGTCGTCGAAACTGAATCTTCGATGAAGCAGGCAAGTAATGCAAGCACATCGACAAGAGAGATCACTTGCTCTCCTCTACTCGCCACGGCCAACTGTGCTGGGGTTACAGCTAGCAGAATGTGTCAAAAGTCCACCTGGTGTGCGCATCTACGCTTTTTCAAACTGGCTTGTACGCAATACATACAATGCGTTCGTTAATTAGCCGCTTGAGCCAAGTTAAAAATTAAAAGAAATTTCTAACCACAAGCCAAACACTGATGCCTTTGCGCGATTCCCTTCAACTGAGCCCGCTGCGCTGGCTGAGCAACACATTATTCACGCTGAAGTACTCATGCGTAGAAGAATCATCTAAGATGCACCAACTTTCAATGGATGATGCTGGCCATATAGTTTTTACAGCCAGCCTTTTAAGTGCAGTCAGAAGCGTAAATTAATCGGATAGCGGTACATTTTTGCTTAAGCACATCTTTTTGTTTTTGAAGCTGTGTCCATAGGAATGACTGGGGAAACCTGAGCTGTGTTCAGTTCTATACGGAAACATCGCTGAAGAATATTTTTAGAACTTCTTGAGACTTGTTCGTGCTTTGCCCTGTTTTCTTTTTAGTAAGCCACCAGCCCAGCTTTTCGGCCGAGAACATGTCCTAGCTATTTTAATATTATTTCACCCTCATCTTACTCAGGTCGTGTGATATTTTTATACAGGAATACAACGCCATGTACGGCATAAAAGGTTTTTCCTTGCACGGAATGATCACATTTTTTAACCAAGACCTGATAACTGACAAGGCCAAGGCCTATAAGATGACCAGCAAAACTTTTTCATCTTCAACGGAGGCTGAGCGACAACAATTAAAGCAGCAGGCCACTGCTCTTTGAAACATGGACAGTGGAAGACGTCGCGTCCATGTTTTACTGTCCATTCGTCGCGTTCATGTCACTGTCCATGTTTCAAAGAGCAGGTTTCTTGTATGCTAGGGCGGCTTTTTTTCGAATTCCTAGCGCAAGATGTGTGATACCTTTTATGAGTGAGGCCTGCTAGATAGCCGCATGACAAAGAGAAGAACATTTGCACACCGATGAATACAGAAAAGCTAATTTGACACTTTCTTTGCTTGCCCAGTTCTTTCTATTTTTATCTTGGCTTTCACGTGAGCCACATCCACGCGATGCGTCAGTTTGAGTCCATAATTTTTCCGCAGATGCTAGACTTGTCTCTGCAAAGCCCGACGCTGCGGGACCTGTCACTGCTTGGCAGGCATTTATTTCCGCATGCTCAGGGTCACACTTTGTGAAGATGCATTCTCGTCTTAGCCACCACGCTTCCACTGTCCAATCATACAGTATGTATCTAAAATCACTGTTAATGAAGTGAAGCCATCTGGAAATTTGTCCTGAAGTTATGATCTCTTGACTGTGTGCTATGTTCTCTGCATTCCAGGGTCACAATTAATTTCAGTCAGAGTCCGGATTTTGGTTTTTATGGCGATGACAGTGACATTGCAGGTACCTCCTGCGCTGTATTTGTAACTGTCATTCGCATGTACTGTATTCTAAAAGCAATACCCTCCAGATGCAATGGTGTCCATCAAAACTGCAGTGGACACGAAAATTAATCCCTTATAAATAAGGTTGAGGAAGAAAGTGGACATCTGGAGAAGTAATTTAGCATTCTTGCGTCGTTGCTACAAACTAAAAAGCAGATCACGGAGCTGTCACGCATCGTAAGTCCTTCTTACAATCAGTGTGTCCACCTGAGGTAATTTGCTTCGACCGCATGGCTCAAATTGCATGAAGGCAATGAGGGATTAACTCAGATAGTGACTTGCAGGATGAAATACAGCAAGCGATGAAAATGGGCTTTTTGAAATTTCCCTTTGATTTGAAATTTCCTTTTGATGTGAAGGTAATAGTTCGTGGGTTCTGTCGCGTATAAGAAACATATTGACCACAGTTGCCATTTCAGAAATAGGTAATTGATATAATTAAGCAGTCAGAGGACTCTATTTCCGCCAGCATGAAATTGCAAACGACGAAATTCGTCGTGAAATTTTTTAATGAATATCGGAAAGTTACTATGAAGAAGGTAGTGTGGCGTGAGCTAAAAGTCTGTTTTGTGACAAGATGCTTTGGTCTTGTAGCTGCGATATCTTCATCGCACTAATCGAATGTTTAGCATGGACGCCGAAGCGTATGGAAAATTTATCTCCTCCTCAGCTTTGCATAATTTGGATGACCGGATATCTTGCCGAAATGATTACACACGCATTGCAGCAAGCCTGGTATGTAAAAAAGACTCTAACTGAAACATTTAGTCCTTACTGTGCAAAGTATGATTTTTTGCGGAGGTATCTGATCAGCAAAGCTGGGCCTGAAGATATCGACAAGTTACTGCCTCCGCGTAACAGCAAGAAAAAATTAGTCTTCTGGGGGACCTGGAGAGAGAATGTCGATGGTGGTGGGATAAACATGCGCAGCGAGCACTTGGTTACTGCTATGATGAGCCGTGATGCTAAAAAGGTTCAGGATGATAAAAACCGTAGAAATATCTGCATGTGTAAGCTGAAAGGATATGTACGTACAGTAGAACTGGAGAAGGAAAGTACACTTGGGAGGCTGCTGGCATTACGCTGCTGTGCTTTCATGCGGTTTAAAAACCACTCGATACAGTATCACTCCGTGATTAGCTCTATCACGTTTTTAGCATTTATTTTGCACTGCTTTAGTTTTGGCCCGGGCAAGATGCAGGCGAATTCAAGTAGTTCGAAAACGGCTCGGGATGCAAAGGTATCCTGGATGTAATTTAACACTACTCTCTCTGAATCCTCTCATTGCAGAAACTACTGGGGGAAAACTGTGATCCGGAAACCCAGTATTTCTGCAGCGCCTGCAGTTACGGCACTGATCGAAATCAACATTTTACGCGTCACATGGCCAGCACAAAGCATCTTCTGCAAGATACTGGAAATATCGAAATTTAGAGCAGCCAGAAGGTAGAAGATAAGTGTGTGTGGTAGGTATAGCACTAAATAAAGTGGGCTCGTTGCTTGCATGCTGATGTGGCGCGTGAAGATGAACTGAGAAATACAGTATGGTAGTCGATGCGGCTCGGGCCGCTGACCCTCCTGACCTATCCCCGAACGAGCCGACCAGATTCGGCATATCCCCGAACAAAGTCATTATCAGAACGATGGGCAGGTTGCGAGCGATCAAGACCACAAGGGTTTTCTTACATCCGCGCACGCTGTCGCAGTCCCAAGTTCACAACCAGATCCAACGCCAGAGCAGTTTCAAGCATTAGCTGACGTTATGGCAGGGGCATCGACAAGCGATAGTTCCGAAGCTTGGTTCCCATGTGACAGTGCAACGTCAGCGCTATGCTACTGTCTCTTTTTTGGGACATCAACTATTTGGGTCAGTACAGCAGGCACTGGGTTCCATTTCTGCTTTTGAAAATGCGCTTTCTAGAGTGAGGCGCATATGCACGGTGCAATGACGTTGTTGGCCAGTATGTGTCGAAGGCATAACGTGCCGTCAGCACCACCGCTAGAAACCATTAAGAGAATGGAGCTACCTGGATACAAATTCTTTCAGTCCTTGCAGGTTTGACTGCTCAGCCTTTCGTCTCTGCTACAGTACCCGTGTATGAGCTTCATACATTTGCTTTATATAGTGTCATGATAGAGACGGAAGAGAATTTTACGTCATAACTCCGACAGCAGTGGTTCGGCTGGTTCTATCCCATCCTGTATGGAGCAAGAAAGTTCACAAACACAGTGCAGATTTCCAGCATAGGTTCACTTCTACAAAAATTGCTTATTTCGTGTAGATTGCCAGTGATCTTGGAGAACAACGCACAGCCTTTCGAACAAAACGAAGGACTTAAGTGGTTTCAGGATATAATAACCCATTCCTACAAGGGCATATTCATTGGGGAGGTTGCGAAATTGAAATCGGGAGAAAGGTATTTTAAAATCCAAAGGTTTGCGGAAAAGGTACAGTGATGCTGCCAGTGCGAGTGGTCTGATAATTAAAATGTGCTTCAGCGGGCACAATGCCAGTCAAATGTTTGCGCTATTGGAAATATGATCATCTCAGTTGACCTCGATGATCAGTTTCCGTATTTGGATGATTTCGCTCACCGATAGTAGGCTGCACTTGCTTCAAAATCAAATTCCTACTGCATTTCAGGTCTTTGATCTTCGTCAAAGTAAACGTGACATTAGATGTAAAAGATTTCGATGGTGTTGTGCCAATGGACACAATCATCGGAAACATACAGTATGTGCAGGATGGACAGGTTCGAAGACCAATCACGCAAGAAGTAAAATAAGCTCCCGCAGAGCTTGATTTTCGCTGAACTCTCTGAAATATTCACCCTTTTCGCCGGCAGGAAAGCCGTGGAGTAGCAAGAACATCTCGGTTTCATAACAACCGCGGAATGCCCGTAGTAAATCTGCCACTCAACGCTTTTTTTGATTTCACTTCAGGTATATGGTGCAATCCGCTATTTGTGTATGTACTGTACAGGGTGCGGCATATTTTCTATCTCAATTTCAAACCGTGTTACCAAACAAACAACACGCCCGACAAAAGCAAATGAATTCGACCAGCTCCAAGAAAGCATGCTTGAATTACTGATCAGCGTGCATGCATGGTTTAAACCGCCATAATTATGCTGGGACAGACTGGCCGCACCCTGTACGTACATACAGTACACCGACAATGCAACACTACTGTAGACGCGACTACGTACAATACCAGCACAGGCTATGATAACTTTCACTCTCATCCTGTGCTTATAGGAACCACGTCGAAGAAGATGTGCTCTGTTGGAACAGTAATATACCAGCCTGCTGGTCTCCCAACTGCAGACAAGCAAGACCAGAACACAGTTTTTCTGGCGGCAGCATCACCAGAAATCGATATGCTTTGAATGCTCGCACCAGTAGTTTAAGACTGGAATAGACTAACAAGGTACTAGTACAGTACAGTATACCTCATCATTGAATTCCAGATGTGGGAGAATTTTTCGTCATTACTTCTAGAAATTGCATAGAGACCTTCGACGCCTTTGCTATGAAAATGTGTATTGCAACATCTGTCAGTGCCTGCTTTATTTGTGACACCGCCATGAAATCCTTGGCAAACTATCACTTGGGGCACTCTGCAAAGCGTTTCTGCCATCGATGCAATATAAGACCCGGGGCCTTTCTCGAGCTATGAACTGACTTCGTGCTCACAAACTTTCGTGTTTGGAGCTGCTATTCCGAAACGGGTAACGACGGAGAAGTAATTCGAGCTGTGGAAATTATATTGAGCCCATAAAGACAAAGGCTTTTATCGAAGAGCATATTATAACGTAAAAGTCCTAAAAACAGTTTAAGGGGCTGCAAAAAGCTTAGAGAATAATCATATTTACAGGTTACGCAGTGATGAAACCTCAGCCGCACAGAAAGCCCGTGTGTCTAAGGAGTATGATCTGAAAGATCACGGCGGTAATCCAATCTTCCGACTGCTTTGCAATCAGGGACCTCTGTAAGCCGCCATTTTTTAGACTTTGGGCTCGTTGCTGCCTTTGTGCTGCATGTTTTCACTCTTCTTTACAGTGACAGGGCATTCGATAGGCTTCACCAGGTGGATTTGGGCGTACTCAAAATTACGCAGCAACATGCTTTGAGCTTGTTGGCTGACTGTAGCGTGACAAATCAGTAATCGAGAGCTACATCGCGCAGCTTCCTTTCGGAAGTTTTAATCAACGCCTCAACTACCAGGTCACTAAATATTTTGGCTCCATGCACGGAAAGGAATACTGCAAACTATGTTGTAAAACCTTCTTGATCGGATAGCAGATCCTAGCATCATTTTATGATTATTTTATAGGCTCAGATAGCTCCATTTGCGTTTTATTTCACTGGGTTTGTTCCGCTCGGCACCGTCCGTTTTTTAATCATGGCAGCTCTTGTGAGTACACGCTGCCTGAAATAGCAGTTCTACTGTATGCATACAGTAGCTTTTAATGCTATAGTAGCTTGTAATTCAGCTTTCCAAACTTTTGCGTAACAAAAATCCACGTCTCTGGGACTACGCTCGAGTGTCTGATCTCTGCCAAGACATTGCTGGTGCAGCGCTAACCGAGAACCAAGAACTTTAACGAAAGCCAAAACTGCACCACAATTTGAATATTCAAGGAGTAATCTACTGTTGGAATTTCACACCACAGTCAGGGCTGAAATTCATCCTTTATAGGACCTTATCAGGCATAGAGCAACTTCGAATTACACAGCAGACGCTTATAAAAAATGCAATGGATATGTGAGAGAGATGGTGTTGCACATTAACAGAAAAGAAACTTCTTCTGGCCTTGATATTCTGTGTCGAGAGTGCAAGAGAAAGACGACGCAGCATTTTCTGTCTGGTGGCTTATTCTGTCATAATGGCCAGAGGTGAGCTTTTTGCCTGCTTAAAAAACCAAGAAAACTTGCAATGAATCCTTCATAGGAGACAAGCTGGTCCTGCCGTTCTGAGCTTAGCTGAACAATCGGCTCTGAGACGATTGTTTTAGTCGAAATCTGTTTCGCGTTCAGATGTCCTTAGAGTTCCAGCGGAAGAAAATCGAGGAAGCCAGCTTATGTTAACCAACGAAGCAGTTCACAAAAGCCATATTCCGGCAGTCAATGAGGTAGCAGCATAGTCATCCATCCCTTAAATTGCGGATTCGTCAAAGCTTATATGTGTATTTCTAGGCATGCCGACGGTACTACAACAAGCCTCTTGGCGCTGTGACCGACTAGTCTTCAATGGCACAGTAAAATCGTTGGAGAGCAGAAGCGGCCAATTCTTGTAGGAAGCGATGTATTGTTTAGCCAAGTGAGGGAAAAACTAGCTTGCCAATTTACAGCTCATACTAGTGTGATATAGTTACTTATTATTGGGGATTCGAATCTCGCGCCTAGTGCTCAGGGTATGTCGGCTGTTCACATATCTTTGCATGATGTCGATTTACCTGCTGCATTTGCATGATGTCTAATTAGTAGTGTTTTGTGTTAGGCCTGCTGCCTGGACAGGCACATAAGAATCCAGTTTCATGTCAGGAGGTTCCAGTTTTCGCGTGACTAATGATTACTTTAGGCTCTATGATAATGGATTCGGAGGGTATATAAGGCCGCGTATCTCAGTGTGTAGCCAGAGTGGCATATCTCTACGGTTCAATAAAGTGGTCTCTTTGAACGCCGTATTCTCGTTATGGCTCATCGTTTCCGGGGTCAATCGTCCCGTCCTCAACCGTATTGGATCCCGCTCCAGCGCACGTCGGGTAAGCATCGAGCGAATGTAACTTGGGTTGTCCTCAACCCCTAGACTCCGGACACATCACCTCAACCCTCGTTACATTTGGGGGCCGCTCCAGGATTCCCCAGGGAAAGAACCTAGCCCAGTCTCAGGCACAGTTTTGCCGTCAAGCAGGTGTCACA
>JASANH010000953.1:0-52911 GCA_030248295.1 Mesodorylaimus sp. YZB2_4
ATATGAGGCAAAAAATCTTTGAAAATGACTTTTACTGTTAGTTCAGTTCAGATAAAACCAACTTTTAGCCAAAGATCGATGAATGACTCACGGCACTTTATTGCAAGCACTTTTTTGAAGCTACCACCAGACGACCATCGAGCGTAACGGGTTAGTATTGATGCGACTGAGCATCTATCACATACCTTTGACAGCGCAGAAATTCTTTCTTCTCAATTTCCTTAAAAGAACCCTCGAATGAAACGGAAACTGGAATTGACCAACGCTGCCATTCGCGCACAACATCCGCCACTTTGCTCATTCTCTTCAACCTTCGAGTCCTTTATCCACCGCACATATATTTGAATCACGATGTGCGTATCCTTTTTTATTGAATTGTTCTGTCAGCGCAGCTCTCACTTCCTCCGACCTCCAAATGTCAAGATTGGATGGTTTGTCAAAGACAATCGTCAAATTTTCTTGGACGGGAATTTCGATCAAACGCACAAAATCACAGGCCTCTTCAATCGATCTGACATTGAAGAAGTCCAGAAAACGGATCTTCTTCAAAGGAAGGCCACGCCTGATCAAATTCAAGACTCAATCAAGGTACAAAAAAGGGCCGATGTAAATTGTTTTTAGGGTTTGGCATCCAGCGGCTATGCTTGCAATGCCTGCATAATGTTCGTCGGTAGCTGATGCACCTCTGGAAAGTAACGCAAAATAGCGCAAATTTTTGAGATTCGACAGGAGGACAATATCGCGATCATCTATTTCTATCGGCCAGAGTCGCAATTTACACAAAAGCAGGAAATAAGTCGAAATGCGCGTGATTATTTGCCTCGTAAATTTCAAGTTGTACAGGCCCAATTCCCGCAGAGAAGAAAGTTGCCAGAAACTGGGTACGTTGTAGATTTCTATTAGTGTCTCGTCAATACACAAATCAACCACTAGAATTTGGGGTTTTTCAAGCAAAGAGTTTGTTGAGAATTTCTCCCCATGTCAACGACGACAAGGATTGAGAGGGAATCATTCTGACATAGAATTGCGTCAAACAAAGAAAATGCTGAACCATGTTGTCGAAGAACTCGCAGGTACAACCGCCGATAAAGACGGATTCCAGTTTCTCGCACATCACATCTGGAAATATGATATTTGATGGAGGGCACCATTTCAGGTGACGCAAATCAGGGCTGTTCCTCAAAAACTCTTGAGTCATATCGACATTGGGCAAGTTCAGTAACGACAACGAGTCAAGACGCCGATACCGGAATCGGGACAACCACTTGGCGCGCTCCTGTGCTTCGTCCACAATCGATTTCTCCTGGTTGTCCGTGAAAAATTTCAATGGCGGATTGTTCTTCCAGAATAGGGGATCTGATAAATCAATCATTCGCTGCAGTGAGATGGCCATGGTCGAGACTTCTTTGAATCGACGATTCACCCGAGCGATGCCAATGATATCCTTGAGAGACAGCTCCATAAATATTTCCTGCAAGATTTCGTTGAGCAGACGATCAAAAGCCATGTTTTGAAAATTGACGAGGCGATACGGCGAAGGCGAGAAGCGTGCTGGCGGGAAATAGGGAAAAATGGGAAATGATGTTAAACAGGGACGAAACGGCAATCTTGTAAAGACGACAGTGTACAGTGTGAGTTCAGCTTACAAAAGCTAGGTTCTTGAGGGAGCTACTATGTCAAGGCTTACTTGTTGCTTCAGTTATTGCACTCGCCATTTCGAGGAAAAGTCTTTTAGAACATTGACAAAGGCTCCGTCCTGTCCTGGGCGAAACTAAAACGGACATTCTTTGAATTTCCTTCATAATACTCCCGCTCAGTCCCTGTAACTGTTCTACAACATCACCAAATGCTTGAACATGAAGATACACATTACGTACGCGTGAAATGTCCGAGCCGCGAATCGAACACTCACCCGGAGCTGGGCACAGGCTAGGAGCTATAGTCTGCACAATCTGGTAGGACACGTCCTAAGTTTGGACGAGCGAATCACAATTATGCAGGATAGGATTTATGGTGTCCTAATATCAAGGACATGTCTTGGGTTATTGTAAAATCAACCCCAGGCGTGAGAGGCAGACGCTGCCAAACCAGGCGGGGCCTATGGATTAGGCAATCCATTAGGCCCCGCCTGGGCCCAGTTTCAAAGAGGCACTTGCAAGTGTTACAAGCGCTACAAGTGTCTATTTTACAAGTATCCGCGTTTCAACACAAACAAACTCACAAGTTAGAAAAGCAAGCGTGAAAGATGCCTGGTCACAAGGAGCCTGTTGGCCGTCCAGTAAAAACACGTTGCAAGTACAGAGACCTACGGGCAATAGCCACAAGCATGAATAACGAGCGTTTCACCACGACTTTTCTAGCCCCTGTAAAAAAACGGACTTGTATGAAGTGACTGGTGGAAGATGGAGGCAGAACTTGTAAAGGAGCTCGAATTCAGAAGGCAGCAGCGCATTGATTTTTCGGAAGGTGAGGGGGCAAGGAGCTTTGATAAGTTAGGCACCTTTCGCAGGGGGGACAAATTCTGGTTTCCTGCCATAATCATGCTAAAAGACAAAAGGAAACGAGTCCACTTGTGACTTGTTTTGCTTGTAGCTTGGTGAAACTAGGCCTAGGTCTTCCTTTTTTAATTTTTGTTTTGCTTGCTTTGCCTCTAGTCGGCCAGCGGTCAAAACCAAGTCTGTGCGGGGACCAGCAAACACATCAGGGTCCCCCTGCATGTCTACTCTAGGAGCGCCTCCACAAGAGGTCATCCTAGACTGAACACTGACTTCTTCAGACGATGGCGAGTGGGCTTTGAACCCCGTCAGCACTCGACAGCCTAGACTGTCTTCTCGTTTGGCTTCCGTCTCTCCACTCCGAGCACCTGTACGGTGACGGCTGAGTCACTCACTGCCTAGCGTGCTAGGCCATGCTTCGCAATGGTTTGCGAACCGACCTTCATCACTGTGGATCGAACATGGGACAAGTCAAGCCACTCGCTCCCATCCAATAAAAAGAGACGAATGCCGAACCCCTTCACCACTGGGCCGAGCCGTGAGCTTGGTGGCTCTCAATGCGCTGTTCCTGTTGTTTATGTCCAGCGTCAAAACTACTTTTGTAACGCGCAAACAAGTTGAGTTGTTGAGGAAGAATAGACAAGCCATTTGCAGTCGAGTCGCTGATCGCTCTTCTCTAGTCATTGGAACCCACAAAACACATAGAGTACAGCTATAACGCATTCCTGTCCTGTAGTCAAAACGTCTGAACACGTTTAGATCCAAGTCCCCACACGAAAATCGACAGGCCATCAAGGTTGAGTTCTTGTAATGAGAAGCAAAGCCGCTGCAGAAGTAGCAAATCAGGAAATGACACATCATTTGTGAAAAAGTAGCGAGAGAAAAGAAGCACATTAAAAAAATTCAGCGAAAAATACGTATAAAGTGAGCATAAGCCGCAGATACAAGCGTGAGCTACATAAGATCAGGCTTTTTCTAAACCGATCAAACCATTGTACTGAGAATTTTTTGCGAGCCATTGTTCAAGATCAGTAAGTTTACGTTAGAAATCGCAGGCGTGAACATAAACGGATCTGCTGTGCATCAGACACTGCTTCGCGGACTGTAAATGCCGTAAAAGGTCTGCTTCAGTTTTAATGCCTAGCACCGAAAAATTTCTGTACGACTAGTTTAGTGTGACGCATCTCGTAAGGGGCCATCCATGAAGGTCGACTGCAAAAAAATCTTTCTCCCCCTTCGCCCCTGACCGCATGCTGACCACTTCTCGCTGACCCCCCTCAAACATGGTCGACCACTTCAGTCTTACCCCCCCCCCCCTACTTCAACGCAGTTTTGTGAAATAGATCTTATTTGTTGAGCTTGGATACACGCTTTTTCAGTCATTTTTTGTGTCTTGCGGCAATGTCGCATGTGGAAAGTCTTTATAGGATTTCTTTAGTCCCAGATTTCCTGCCACCGCCAATTCCAAGGCTCCACTCAAACATGGTGCTTCGATAATCAATATCCAATCATTATTTCAATGCTAGCATTAGACGCCCTTAGGCATGCCTTGACCTGGCCGTCCTTCCAAATTCACCTTACTGGACTAGTTTTCCTCAAAATCTAAGGAAATTTCAAGTAGGCACAAATTCCCGTTCCTCAAATATTAAAACTTGGCACGGTCTAGACCGTACAGCTGGGTATGAGTTGACTGCATCTGCACTAAATCGACCGCAACATACTGAACGAACTCGCTATTTTATATACAAAACCGAAACCTTGGAAACACAACTAAAAAAGGTCAATTTTTACAATGCATTATTTGTCACCTATTATTTGATCACATAATTATTGCGCTCTTGCTGAAAGATCCAGTGGAATGTAGAAACAAATGCACACACACACACACTTCACAAAGCTGGGTTTCGCCATATCTTTTCTTCAGCTGTGCGCGCCGTGTGGAAAGCCTCGTTTGGACGTCTTTATTTCCAGACTTCCTCCCACCTCCTTTTCCTCCTTCCTCCACACGAGATCCCAGTCGGATGTGGTCTTCTTTTTTTAAATCCAATTATTATTTTGGTGCTTGCACTGACGCCCTCAGGGCCTGCGCTGTGATTCCTTCCTTCCTTCCGTCCTTGATTTTCTTCAAAATCTAAGGAAACTTAGGTGGATTTTTCTGATGCATCAGATTCTTGTCGGCGCGAATTTTTCGTTCCATATTTATTTCATGGAGAGAAACCTGGCTTTGTCTTACAGCAAACTGCTCACCTCCTACAGTATGCGTGGCAATCTGTACCGTGTGAACAGTAAGAACGCACCTACGTGAATTACAAATTCGATAATCTTATTCACAAGCAGAACTTTCGCGTTAGAAGGAAACACAACTACCCTAAAAAAGGTTAATTTTTCTAAATATCGCTGATCACATATTCTGTTATCACACAACGGGACGTAGTTCCGATTCTTTGATGACGATAATGCAGCGACGTGGTACCCAAATTATGGTCCACATTTTGTTCATTAGCCAAATTTTCAACGTGTTGACCATTTTCCAGAGTTCGATCATGCCGATGAGATGAATGAGAACTTCGACGAAGTTGATGAGATAGTTGACCACGATGAGCATTTCGATGAGGCCTCCCATGTAGGGAGGATAATAGCTCGTCGGATACATATTGCCGTAAGTGGTGTACGTCAGGCCGAGGTCCGAGCCCAGGATAATTGATAAGATAACGGCATACCACAGAATTGACGAGATACTGCCAAACAATATCAAGGCAAGGTAATCATCGAATTTCTTATCTTTGGTTTTATCGGGACGGGAGCCGAAGACGACGCGATACATGTTGAATAATAGGCAAAGCAGGATCACGATGATTACGAATATCGGCCACGAACTGACGCAGTGACACTTGCTCGTATCGAACTTGATCCCTTTCGAACTCAATTCTTTAGCAGCCAGTTCGCAATGGGCGATTTTGCGCATGCTCGAAGAGATGCGAGTTTTCGGTGGAAGATGCCAGGCGCTGATCAACTGCTCTTCGGTCACGTTGAAATTGGGCGACGGCGTGTTGCAGGCGAAGTTGACCATGTTCAATTTCATGGAGAACGGCCATTCGCCAGTTATATTGCTCGAGTTGGCGTCGTTTTTTATGTAAGCCGGCGGCTCCCGCGTGTAGATTTGATCCGAAAATATGCTGGTCAATATGATGACGGAATTGATCGAGACGATCAAATTGATCAATTTGTGAAATAACGGATGCATCCTTGAAAGCGAGTTGGGAAAAAGAGAATGGAAATTTTGAAGCGATCTGCATAGAAGCTCGACTGTTCTAACTATGTCAGCACGAAATAGAATGACGATGCGCAAAGGGTATTGTCTCGTCTTTACACTCCTCTAAGCGACTAATCATAAGAGAGAAACATGACGATTGCAATCACATGACTTACGTGACTGAAACTCATTCGCTAGTCTATGCGAACATTTGGAAGTAGGCACAAAAAATCGGTATTGGCGATCATCGAGTTGTTGTCTCGGTCAGTCTGGAATCTTATCAATCGATCGCTCGATAGCACGTCTGCAAGCGTGAATGGCCCTTCGTCACCTCTTTTTTCATACTAGAAGCCTTCAAACTTATCGGAGAAAAGCTTCAGTGAAAAAAGGCAGTGTATGATTATCCCAAGTAAATCATGAAAGAAGTTTTCCAATTTTTCATATACAAATAACGAAACGGGATTATAATTCAGAAGATTAACACAGCTTGCATAAGCGAAAAACCGAGTCTATCTCTACCTTTGTTTCACAAAGGTCTGTAGACTTTCAGCTGGAATAATGACTTCATCGATCGAATGAGGGTTTAGTGGAGCAGCAAGAATGCCTCTGCGAACGCGTTGAACAGCTTTCTCTAAATATGGTATCGAGAGTAAGTGACCTTGCTGATTGTGGAGACAGTAATGACTTGATGAGTCGAATCTTGAGTGGCAGCCGCGCGATCTTTCAAATTGGTGATTGTTCTTTTCACGACTGCTTGCGCTGGATCGGGCGCATGCTTGTGATCGCCAGGCTGCTTTTTGATCGCATCTACGGCTGCTTGCATTCTGGCCAAAAAGTGGCCTTTGCTTTGCTAGTAAAAACTACATTTCCAGTTGATTTTTTCTCCAATAGACGGTTCCTTTCGATAGATATTTCCATTATGCAAAATCTGATCATGGCCTTTCTGACTTCGCACGAATTCGAGGCGCATGAATCGAGAGTCGCCGCTGACCAGTCAGAATGAAATATGTTATGGTCTCCAGTCCATAAATGGCGCACTTATGAAGGAATGTTTTGTCCTATGCGCCTTTGCATTCTTTATTACCCTCTTTTGCATTTTTGCGCCTATTTGTCTATTCGCCATTTTTTCTGCGTTTTTTTGCGTGGAATCGCGCTGCCTAACTTGGTGAACCTTGACCCAGGAGGGTAAAGTCGAGAGAGCACAGCCCTGGATGCGCTTTTTTTGCGTGGAATCGTGCTGCGTAACTTGGTGAACCCTGACCCAGGAGAGTAAAGTCGAGAGAGCACAGCCCTGGATGCGCTGTTTTTGCGTGGAATCCAATTCGGTCAAGTCACAACTTCACAAGTTACAAAAATGACAGGTCCATTGATAACGTTAGCTCTTAGTGCTGCGAGACTTTTTTGGGGAACACGAGCACGACTACGAGGTATTTGGTGTCGTGAACTTACAAGCTCTCAGAAAAAGTGGGCGAAGACTCGTAAAATGTGTAGATTTTTCTAGTAGCCAGAATGAGACTCGTACGACTTGTAGCATTGCTGTTTTTTATCTATTTGCGCTGTTTTCGCCATGGGTTCCTTTCTTTCCTTAATTTGGCAGGTCCATAATGATGGCAGGAAACTAGAAATTGTCCGCCATGTTGAAGGGGCCCAACTTACTAAAGCACCTTGCGCCTTCATCTTTCAAAAAGTCAAGGCGCCACTGCCTCCCACATTTCGGCTCGTTTACAAGTTTTGCCTCGATCGTTCACAAGTCATTTCCTGCAAGTCCCTTCTTTACAAAATCGTTGAAACGCTCGTTGGTCAGGATTGTGAATTGTTGCCTTTATGTCTTGATCCTTGCAAAGTTTTTTTTGTGGACGGCTGAAAGGTTTCTTGCAGCGAGGCCTCTATCTCTCACGCTTGCATTCCTAACTCTTGAGTCCGTTTGTGGTGAAACAGATCACGTGGTTTATTGTGTCCTCAACAATAAATTTTAAGATAACCTGCCTACGTGCTGTATCTTTTATTGCCGCAGTTTGATCCTCGATGCAGGATATTGCGTTTCATGATCGTTTACATGGGCGATCGTCATCAAAATTTTCGCACTCACAACGCTGCTCATTCGAGGATCGCCGTCCGCTGCTTGTTGCGAATATGCATGATCAAATATTACGAGTTACCTAAACATTTTTCAAAACACAATTTTGCGATCACAATGCTACCGCGTGGGGGACTTGCTAGGAATAGGTCCAAAGGCTCGTGTCTGTTTCTCGAAATACATTTTATCAGCCGCATCCACTATGTACGAATATCGTAGTTTTGCCGCAAAGATTGCCAAAACATCATCGCAGTACCAAATCAGTTATGAATGCAAATCGTCAGCACGCACAGTTAGTCATGAAAACCATCGCTCTGTGTTAGTTTTGCTTAAAGAACTTCATCGCGCACAAGTATTCCGCTCCACTGTTCCCCTCTCTGTCTCTCGCACGTGTAGGTGTCGTTTGAAAAGTTTGTCAACCTTTGGTTCGTAACGTCAAAAACAAAAACCATCGGGCGTACTGACAAATATTCCACGGCCTCTGGAGGACGTATTTATTTTTCCAACAGCGGCCGCCACAGCTCTTGATCCCCATGTTGTCTTTATCAACGGATTTGAGCTGTCTATACGAAGCCACAAGTTTGATCGAAGGGAGCCCTTAAACTCGCGCAACATCTCCAACGCGGCCTTGACTGTTGTCATGTCTGAGATGTCAAAGATCTGCAATCTTGTCAGCATCGGACAGCATCGAACGAAAGCAGCGATGGTCAATCGTTCGATTGTGTTGCCATGCAGGTCGACACATTCTAGACGACCACACTCGGCCAATGCGCGCAGACCAATATCAATAGGCGGGTTCGATTTATACATATCACGCCAGAATTCGAATTCCCGCAAACGGACCAACTTGGTCAGGGCCCTGATTCCACGACCCGTAACCTCGTCTTTGACGGAACGACGCCAGGCCTGCAACGCTAATCGTTCCAACAGCTCGCAACAAGTCGCCAGAACGCAGAAGAGGCGGTCAGTGATTTGTCGTTGATCAGACAGTTCCAGATCACGCAGAAAACGCATCTTTTGCAGATTCGGTAGGTTTTCAAACATCGGCAATAAAAAGTGCAACGACGACAATTTGAACGACCTGAGCATTGACGCTACACCCAGCAAATCATTGAGATATTGATCGTCCACTAAAGTCATCATAAACGATACAGTCAAGTCTGCTAGAGTCGGATTACTTTGTACCAACTTGTGCACGATGCTTTTGCCGCAGTGCTTCAATTCCAAATGTTCTATTTTCTCGCACTTCACATCGAACATGATGTGTTCCAATGAGTTCAGGACGAGCTCTTTGAGATTCGGGCTGGAGAACTTCACCGCGCCACCTTCCATGTGCATGAGATGCATTTTCTTCAGGTTCGGATAATTCTGCGTCAACTCGCGGATGAAGCTACTTCGGCACTCATTTATGTCTACGCTTTCTAGTTTCTCGCACCTGACATCGAAAACGAGATTGCCAGAACGAGTAATGACGAGTTCCCGCAAGTTTGGGCAAGTGGCTAGGAATTGGTTGAAGCAATTGTTCTCGATGGAGTTACCCCACAGGACCACCGATCGGAGACTCGGCCACTGGGTCGTCGAGATCAAGAGAGAGCATTCGAAGGGAGTCGATGAATCAATCAAAAAATGAGTTTTCAGTCGTTTTAAATTTCTTGAACACATTGCAAGTACCTTCACCGTCCATTCGATCGGAATATTGCCAAAAAAATTCATTTTGAAGTCGACCTCTTCTGTATATCGAATGGCCCACATTGAAATCCTTCGAAATCGGCGACTGACACGACCCAAACGGATGCGCATTTTGAACGGAAGGTGTCTAACAATAATGAGCCAAACGAGATCGGGAAGTCGGAGAAAGTTGACTCGAGGTTTTCGATGGAAGATCTTCATCAACGTTTTGTACATTTCGAATTTTGTGACATCAAGAATATGCAGTGCTGACAGGATTGAAAAAGCAAGCTCACAAGGAGCAGACAACGATCGGCAATGACTTGGTACAGCACCCCACACGGACACTGGGAAGCTATCCTTAGTAGTGTACAGCATGCACCCGTCTCGGAGGTCATATTCCCAACTCTCTATGAAATATTAATTCTAAAAAATGAGTACCAGAGAACGAAAAGGTTAGCTCAGCCAGCCTTCTCATCTAACTAACTTCAAGGCCAGACTTGATCGGCTTTGCTCCTTCGGCGACGCATGTCTTGGGGGCTGTACTTTTGTAGTGATAAATGCTCACCATCACCATCGTACTCCCACACTCCCCTCTGATATAATTGGCCCGTGGTAAAGTTAAAAGGTTGGGTAGTAACGAGATTTTATACAGTTTTTACACCAAATTACACTTTTTACACATTTTACATCATTTTACATCATTTTACACAGTTCGGAAACATTAAGGACTTGTTGTCCGCTTAACATTGCGCGTCTTTTTGGCTCATAAGGGGTTCACATAGTTACCTTATTCAAAGTGCTTGTATCTACGTATGCCTTACACGCGACCCATCAGGTCGTGCGCCAAATCTACACGGGTATCTTCAGAGACTGTATGAGAGAAACGGCTGCGTACATATGAAGTTATACTCCTGGATCGGCATATGAAATATACAGTACATTACATATGAAATCGGCTATTGACTCAGTTTTTTAAAAAAGTCATGAAAACAGATGAAATATCCAAAAAGAAGTAGCTAGAATTTGGAATGAGTCCCTAGGCTAAGGGAGGTAAAATGATGCGAACGTGCAAATTGTGCTCTGCCAATGGAGTCAAGATGCAGCAAAGCTAAGATGCATGCATGTATGCATGTGTGGAGACCATGCCATACACTATTGTGGATGCTACCGGCAACGGTGAAAGCCGTGATCATGAAGCTGTTCTCTGTGAAACACTGTATAGCTCAGAAGAACAACTATCTGTCGTCACAAAGGCGCTCTTCAGAGACTCTGAAAAACTGTCTCTGAAAGGTGTCAGCGCACCTATTTCAACATACACCCATAATCCTCAATCTGGCCGCCACAGGGAAGATCAGTTTTGAGTCGAAGGCAAGAGCTACACTTCATGTCAAGTTCATGGCAAGTTCTGCGGGTCTGTGGCCTAGCGGGTTAATGCGTCTGCCTGTCACGCTTTACAGGGGAGGGTTCGACTCCAGCCTGCGTAAAAAATGATTGTCACCAAGGGTTCCTTGGCCCTCGAGTGCGCTGTATGGTGCTATGCATATGTAAAAACTATGACATGACATGAAGCTCAGCTGGGTTACACTTCATGTCGCCATATCATAGTTATGGATACGAATCTGAATAGGACTTTTTTATGACAGACCACAGGAATCTCTGGTAGTCAGGTCACGACATGCAGATGAAAGAAACATACGCGTACGTCGTATCAGCCACCCGCAATTACCTGCCCATCACAAATGCTGCCTGCAAGATCAGCACATTCGTTATCTTTTATGGCATGATGCACGCAGCCCATGAGGGACTCTCGCGCTACTGCACTTTCACATCAACAAAAAAGACACAGCAGACGATATGCCATAGATTCATTTCACAGGAATCGGGTGCACCACCCTGTTTTGCCTGGAAAATGGACCTGGCAAGCCAAACATATGACGAAAATAAATGTATCGAGGCACGTAGAATATCAAATGGAAGAAACTAACGACGGACATGCCCAGATATAGGATGAAAATATTACAGAATGCATAAAAGGTTAAATACGCTGTGTTTTGCTTGACTTGTTCGTGCTGACGGTATCCTAATTCAGCGTAGTAAATATGGATCCAACTGTACATGAGATCAGAACGCGAGCGCTCAGTTTTCAGATCCGCGTAGCTAGCCGTGGCTACATACGTCCAATACTGGCAGTGAGAAGGGCAGCGGGACCTGGCGGTCAAACCATATTGCCAATTGCTCTCAAGACGCTTGTATTCCCGGACCAGCTAAAAGACGAACCGTGAGTTGTCGAGAAAAAGATGCAATATCAATGCAAAACATACCCGTTCCTCTGACAGGAATGATGCAATTTGACGATACTCTCTCGTTTTCTGTGTTAATTCGAAAGTGAAAATATGACTTGCAAGATAGGTTTGAATCGGTCTGCACACTCCCGTGGTATTTGGCTTGTGCAAATACATGGGCGGCGAGCAGTCTAGATAGCTCCGAATGACCCGGTGCTGCTCCCTTTCGCAGCAGTTGAACCCTTCCGGGTCATAATAGATGAAATGACCACTTGGCATTGTGGTTCGATTGAACGGGGAGCAGTTGGTCGACAACAGTCTCTTCGATGGGACTACTCTGACGAATGTTTCGGCCGCGTGTGGTGCTGTGACGGGCGATGAGAACATGGAGTATGGAACAGGGCCGACCAGAATGCGAAACCCATTTTGGGCATCGCCTTCGAGCCAAGGGAAATCGCGGACTTCTAACGAAGCTTCGATGGTCAAACCTCCACTGGGACCTGGCACAGATTGGCGGAAAGTATTGGGCGATGGAAATGCGTTGTCGCTGTCGCGGTTGAGCTACGGTAGAGGCGAAATCACGATAGCCATAAGGGCTGATTATGTAAGAGCCTTGCCGGTCCACACCACTCGTCTCCCTGTGGGCCCCCTGCTTTGGGTAACTGTGCTATATAGTTACTGTAGGTGGAGCGTGTCCTGAGGTGCACTGAAACTGTTGTCATTGGTCAAGGTGGGTGAGACCCTAGGGGCCAGATTCGAAGTCGCGGTTCGAGGCTTGATGGATAAGGGGTATGGAGCACAGGCGACCACTAGAAGTCTACTGGCTGTAAGAAGCCCCCTTTCGCGTGAAAGGGGCGAGAATTAGCTAGAAATAGTCCCTTGAGACAGTAGGATTGGATTGAGGGGGGAAGCGAATTGGTAATTCAGTACATTCTAATTCAGGATTTTCGCTCTGAACGGACGAGAGGAAAGGCGGATACACGTTAGAAACTTCAGAAATTGTAGACTGTCTAATAAAACTTCAGACCTAAGATGATCGAGTTCGCTAGTTTGAGCTATTTTGCAGTCTTATATCGCAAAAGTTCGCTAAGCTCAAAAAAATTTAGAGGACAGAGAGCCCATCTTATTGAGCCGCGCTAAAACAATGCTAAGAATACCTGAATTTGCAATCTTATGGGAGAGAACTGCATAAGTTTCTATGCACCCAGGAAGTGTATCAAGAAAAGATCATTCAGGCACTTACTGCCAGCAAATAACAAACACCGTCGTCATCGACCGATTGTACCGCGTTAGCACAGCAGTCGAACTCCACTCCATTGAACCAACATCGTTTTAGCATTCTTTCACATTGCGCCAACGCTTTCGATGTGAAAGCAGAAAAATCTGCAAGATGAGTATTTTTTTCGAGTACTTTCCAAAAATATGGCATGAACTCTTGCTTAAATACATGAGGGCGTATAACAATAGAAAAATATAAAGTAAGCTGGCGATAGAACTCATCGATTTTCCCCGACTCGGTCAAAGCTGCCATGATGTTATCAGGAATGGTGATATTCTGTTTGATGAAGGTTTGATTGAAGAAAACATTCGCGCATATGGAAACGTTGGAGACGGGCAAGGAACCAGCATTGACCAGGTCCGTGATCGCGTCCTTGTACTCACTGCTGGCCATCAATGACTCGGTTTCTCGATAGACATTGCGAATGCAGCAAGCAGCAAGAAAGAGAACTGCCACTCGAAAAATAAATCTGATCCAACGAATCTGCTCGTCGAAAGCTTCTTTCCAACCTGCTACGCTAATTTTTTCGATAAAATCTGAACGAACTTTTTCCATCAGGTCCTTGTTACCTGACATCATGAAGGAGCTAAGGTGGCGATAGGTCGAAGCCAGAGAAGTTTGATATAACAAATGTACAGTACCTGGGATCCTAGGATCAACCTTGTCTAGTTCGTTGTCAGTGGTCACCATTTCTGCTAGACTGATTCACCGTGGGGAAAAATTAAAGTAAAACGCGGTATGATGCGTGAGCTGGTGGGTATTTTTTTAAAATTTAAAGACATTGCTCGAATGCGTGGAATTCGAGGAACTGTGGCATGGGGCACTTATTGCCCAATGTGTTGAATATGATACGAGTCTTCTAAAAGACAAGGAGCCTGGGGGGAGGAGTTTGGTAGCGTAAGGTCTCACTTTGAACAAACCAGAAACGGATTGCTAAGGCCTGGACACGCTGGGACCAAATCGATAAGCCATTGTGGATAGGCTGTCAGTGACATCAAGATATGCGTATAATAAGAGAGTTAGGATGAAAAGAAACTTTTATGACAAACTTAGAAATAATAGAAAGAATGGCGAAGGATTAGAACAAGATGAAACTGATTGTGTTTAGGAAGGTTCTGGTTTTGAAGCAGCTTTGGACATTTACCGTGTATTTCCTCATGAAGCTTCCGGCTCCGCCACGTAGTCAAAAAAACTGACAGCTAATCCACAATGTTCTATTGACTGATGGCTTTCCAAAAAATTCGGCAGGATGTCCATCTAACACAGAGTGTGGCGTTATCAAAGCGACCGATATTGATGCAATGCGCAGGTCTAGGCAATGCTTGCAAAATAGAGACTCCTTACGGAGAAAGATTGGATTTCAGGAAGTTGAGAGTGTGGGGGGATTAAACATCATGTTACAATGCAGTGTCGATATTTCTAAACTAGCCATCGACCTGCCTGACTCCGGAATATTGAACGCATATCATTGGGTTCGAAACTCTCCTGCTTGCGAGGTTGACTCGCCAGAGAACTTGCGACCCGAATTGTCCGTAATAATCGATTTATATGTCGACGGCGAAGTACTCATCATGATGGGATGGCTACTGCTCCTTATCAAAAGCGTGGTCTTGGTTCAACTGGAGTCCTCACTCTTGGCGGGAAGTATCAGCCTGTGGCAATATTCTCTTGAGTCTATTCCAATATTTGAAAATCCTATCAGCGATTTCTGTTAATTGAACGTTTAAATGATGCTTTCAGTGAGCTGCAGTTACTGATTGGCATTGGCAGTGGATTTGACGAGTTACAGGCCGCAAAAACGTTACGCATCTTTAACCATATGCGAGACTTCAGTGGATTTTATGCGTGAGATGGGTTAAAAGATGACATGCCGCACTTGACGGATGTTGAATCTAGAGTCAACCTGGGGTAAAAGACCGCTTTCTCAGCAAATCAACGGTTTGCATGGTCGATCCTTAGGATCAGGGGCCGTATCCACAATAGTCCCTTTCCAACGAAAGGGCCCTTTCGTCGGTCGGGTGCCCTGTCGGCCTCCCTTTCGTCTGTAGGTGGTATCCACATCGCTCCCTTAGCTGACAGGGGCCTTTGGGGCGCCCTTACTGTATTGAAAGGGTACCCTGTGGGGCGCCCCGCCCTGCCGCGTGCCCTTTCAGTAAGATTGTTTTTTGGTCTTTTTGATGCCGTTTGATCACAAATAATCGAAATATGAATGGAAATTAAGCAAGTGGCGGCGCAACGGCAACTTTCAGCGCTCACCCAGCGCCGGAGCTCTAGAGCTGTACTAGCGACGACTTTGAGAAGCGACTTTACACTTCGACATACACTAGCCTGCTCGCACGTCCTGTTCCTCGTTCAGTCAAATTAGCGCAATTATCAGTGCAGGTATCGCGCTCGGCGAGTGCATAAACGTTGCGGATCGAGAGCAAATCCAATTCAATCCTGACATGGCTTGCTACGCGTGCAAGAAATCGCTTCTCGACGAATGGGCTTTGCGAGCCGGTGGCCAATTGTTCCATACCAGCTGCTTCCGTTGCGTCGACTGCGGCAAAGACCTCACCGGCGTGCCAATCGGATCGGCCGAAGACATTCGATGCGTGACGTGCCATCAAAAAAAATCGCCGGCCACCTGCTACGGTAGGCAGTTTTTTAATTCTATCAGGTTTTTTCATGCCTTTGACGTTCTCTCTCATTTCAGCCTGCCAACAAGTGATTACAGAGCAATTTTATAAACGAATTGGAGAACGCGTTTATCACACCGAATGTCTGATCTGCTTTCGTTGCCGCCAACTCTTCGACGAGGCCGAGTGCTATCCGATCAACGGTGAGTACTTCTGCTTGAATTGCCACTACGGAGAACGATCGGCCAAATACTTGCGCGATTCGGCTAAGAAAAAGCACAAAGTCGGAACGCCAGCGAAATGAAAGAGGGCGAGTCGGGAACGAAAAGATGAGGTGATGAGAAATGATGAGGTGATTTTGTGAGTGATGATGACGTTGAGGTGAAGTTGCAAGTAGTATCGATTTTGTATTGACGAGTTCGATTTTTAGTTTTCTCGCTGAAGTAGAATTTCCTTTTTCGAGTCGACAGCGTGCGACTTTTTGGGGTCGAATGACTATTTTTGCAAACGCAGTTTCTTACTGATCGCGCTCAAATCGCTGCTCGACTTCGCGTTTGTAGTAGCTGCTATTCATCATACTCTATGAGCAACATCAGCGAACTGACAAGAGGCCATGCATCATGTCGACATGCCACAATTACGCAACTACTTGTAAAATTACACAAATCTAAATAGGACATACTTTATAACCAAACCACAGGGAATGCATTTGATTATGTCGGGTTTCAACAAGGGTTTTTAGTTGGTCACCGAAAAGGGAAAGCATGTAAGCATTGTATGTTCAAATGGCTTCATTCAGGACTTAACAAGGGGTTCATGAGTCGCTCGCACCCGACCATGATTGGTACGCGGACGTGTGATGACGCCCCTCCAAAGTCTGTGCAGGCAGGGTTTGATGGAAATAGGTGCGCTTGGCTGCTTTTTCATTGACTCGAGGGAACGACTCCAACTGGGTCTGGAAGACAAGATAACTTGATAAGCCCGTTCTGCCAAGAGAGACTAGCAGACAGTTACCACTAGCCAAGTGTGTCGATTTCCCAGCTATGACGACACTGGACTATTACACTTTGATTATTACAGCTATATCACACATATCTGCCAGTGGGCAGCACTTCGAGCTAATTGCGCCTAATGCCAGGCATTGAATTCGGTGGGCTAGAAGGGTGGTCAGGTGAGGATTCTGGATTGGCAAACACTCGGGATGGGCAAAGTTCTTTGACCAGCCTGACTCGGACAGGCGGTTTGAAGTCGCATTGGCGGAAGTAAGCGCTTTCGCTTGACATCTCATATCTGGAGGGCAGCCTAGTGGACGATAATCAGTCAACTTAGAAGCCTTAACTGCGGAGGAGTATGAGAAATCGAGTCCCTGCTGTGCTCGAAGGATGGATAAAGATAAAAGGGGCACAAAGTTGGGCTCATGACTGTTCTGGAGATCGATACAGAAAAATGCTTAGTAGCCTAGATAGAGAGCAGCTTTTTTATTCTGTAGGTAAGAAACTGAAAAGCGACCAACTGACTTTATGACCCGTGTATGAAGGTTTCTTTACTCTTTTGTAATCTGCTTGCCTAGCACGTTTTCTGTGCGCACGTGTTGTACTGTACATAAAACTGGGCGTCAAAAAGGTGGCCGGAATACTCATCAGTTTTGTTTAATTCGAGGGAAAGAGATCCCTTATATTCACGCGTATTCCTGATGGAATGGCCTATTTTAGCATTACCCACGTAATACACGCCATATCACGTGATTCCAATATGGTGGGTGGTGAAACCCACATGGATCCACGATGAAACAAGTAGCTTGGATTACACAAGGGTGGTGTCTGTGCCTTGCAGATTCGATGTGCAACTTAAAGCCTCGCCTCGTTGGCACGGAGGCTAGTCACACTAGTCATTGGAAACTCTTCGTTATGCCTCGTCTTTAGAGGCGTGGATGCAAGCAGCGAATGTACTCTTCGCCAAGGAGCTTAGTCATGTTTAGCTTTGGTTTTGGTGTGCAGAAGTTAGACTTTTGAGTAGGTTAGTCTGTCGTATGTAAAGGAAATGCCTATTGCAAATATTTATGCCGCTGCAGAAAATTTTCGAGGTAACAAAAGTAAAGCAGAGACAACATCTGCCGAGCTCACCTGGGACCTAAGACACGATCACGACTACATTGATACCTGACTGATGGGTCGAGACCGCCGCCTTCTTCCACACACAGCCCTTTGCCTGTCATGCCAGCACTGTTGGGCGAAAATAATGACAGTTGGACCACGTGGAACCTCATTGTCCACACGAACTCATAGGACGAAGGACAACGACTGACGCCCCATTCCGGGCTCACAACCTCTATAGTCTATAGTCTGATCAGTTTCCTGTGATAACATTTTTTAACTGCCGGATCGTACCGCCGCAATCTTGCACTTACTGCACAAATTTCTCAGCAAAACATGGCAAAACAACAACAGAAATACAAGCAAATCGTGTGTCACAATCATTTTACAGGAATCGGGTGCACCACCCTGTGTTGCCTGGAAAATGGACTTGGCAAGCCAAACTTATGACGAAAATAAATGTATCGAGGCACGTAGAATATCAAATGGAAGAAACTAACGACAGACATGCCCAGATATAGGATGAAAATATTACAGAATGCATAAAAAGTTAAATACGCTGTGTTTTGCTTGACTTGCTCGTGTTGACGATATCCTAATTCAGCGTAGTAAATATGGATCCAACTGAATATTAGATCAGAACTTGGCCGCTTGTTTGTCAGATCTGCGAAGCTAGCCGTGGCTACATACGTCCAATACTGGCAGTGAGAAGGGCATTGCGACCTGGAGGTCATACCGTATTGCCAATTGCTTTCAAGGCGACTCAGTTCACGAACCAGCTGCAATTGGGAAACTGTAATCAATTAATAAAAAGTAAGGCGTTTGAAGACATACTTGGTTTTCCGACACAAATTTACTCTGTTGGTACGATAATTTTGTTTGCGATAAGTCAGCAGAAAAAAAGTGACTTGCAAGATAGGATTGCAGTGGTCCGCAGGCAGTCGTCCTATCCGGCTTGTGCAAGTACATAAGTGGCTCGCAGGATAGATAGCTCCGAATGACCCGGTGCTGCTCCCTTTCGCAGCAGTTGAACCCTTCCGGGTCATAATAGATGAAATGACCACCGGGCATTGTGGTTCGATTGAACGGGGAGCAGTTGGTCGACAACAGTCTCTTCGATGGGACAACTCTGACGAATGTTTCGGCCGCGTGTGGTGCTGTGACGGGCGATGAGAATATGGTGTATGGAACAGGGCCGACCAGAATGCGGAACCCATTTTGGGCATCGCCTTCGAGCCAAGGGAAATCGCGGACTTCTAACGAAGCTTCGATGGTCAAACCGCCACTGGGACCTGGCACAGATTGGCGGAAAGTATTGGGCGATGGAAATGCGTTGTCGCTGTCGCGGTTAAGCTGCAAAGACGCAAAATCTGTCACTTGATATACAGTAAAAGTTTGTCCTATCACAAGCAATTAGCCTCTTTATCGTCAATTATATGTCCAAGTCGTCTAAATTATAGCCGCTATTGTAGTCACAGACCAGCGGCAAAACGAGCATAGCATTCCTTCATGCGTATGCAACCTTTGCATCTGTAGTACGCGTGTTTGGCCTGTGGAGAAGGTAGTGCATTTGGTTGCCTTAACTGGCCGCCTTATGCACGAAGCAGTATGTGGTTGCCTTGACTGGCCGCCGCATACAGCGTATCAGTTGCCTTCGTTGGCCGCTCGATACGCTCCTCCAGGCGAGGCTGAAACCCGTCGGGTTGATGTCTCGGGCACCTACGACTAGGTGACCTGGAGGGTTGTTGGGTCCATCCGCTCCCCGCGGTATCTTGTCCAATGTAGTGCTATTCCGCCTTTTACACATCGAATGGTCTTGGGTGGTAATTTGTAATCATCGTCAGCATGAAGCGTGTAGCGTGTACAGGTTTTTTTGAGGAAGGGCGATATGCTTCCAGGCTAGCCGAACTGACGGCAGAATCGTCCATGTCATTTACTCTCACCAAGGATTGTGAGAAGCGCTTAGTGGAATCCAATAGAGTGATATGATGCCTCCCTGCCGGTGGAGATCAATCCTCCCCCTCCCCAGCAGAGAGAATCAATCAATTCATGGCAGAGCTTATCATTCGACTATAGAGCGCTTCAAATCAGGAAGTTGCCTTACAAATTTTGAAGACCTCGGCAATCTTCGCACTTTTCTTTGCCGTTTTCCGACAACAAACCGCCACTAATCGATTAGGTGGCATATTGAAGTTTATGCTCTCGTTGGCACAACTTATAAGTGAAAGTTTCCAGCTTTCAGACTCCAAACTGACAGGGGGCGAGCCCATTGAACTAATTGCGCCAGACTTTGAATGCTGAGTGGTTTAGGTGCGATTAGCTGAAGTGGCGAGGAGTCAACACGGGTGAAGTAATTATCATTTGACCCAGTCTACGCGCGCTTTGTTCTAGGTCACATTGGAGTCGCTGCTTTCGCCTGTCGCTCTAGAAGGATGGTTCTTATGTTCGATTACTATTCTCTAAAGCCCTTGGTCCGAAAGAACCGTTGGACCTCGAGGTACAGTAGAGGATGACGAGGCAAGTGATCGGGATTCATCTGTCAAAGTGGTCAATCTACTGCGCGATACAGCAACGCTTAGATATATACGTGTATGTAATGTAATGTCATTAGTCGCAAGACTTTGTTGGCTGCACTGGGTTCTTGGCAGGCAAAAGCTCAACTGGTCCCTTCCTTCAGTAATACGGGAGAAACACACCGGCTATGTAAAAAAAGTGCCCTGGACGTCGCATCGCATCAAACTATACTTCCAGACCGAGTCTTTGACGATAGTTAATGCTGTCGATAAAAATTTCAGATTCGAGATTCAAATTTTATCGGATTCTTACCTTGATATATTAGTCAACCACACATCTGACCGATCACTTCGAACTAATTTGCACTTGAAGTCACTGGCTGAACCCATTAGCGTCGAGGTGAGGACTCTGGATTAGCTGGGAGTCAAGGCTAGCAAGGTGGGTATGAACCTAGGGGCTGGCCAGGTTCGAGGTCGCGGTTCGAGGCTTGATGGATAAGGGATATGGAGCACAGGCGACCACTAGAAGTCTACTGGCTGTAAGAAGCCCCCTTTCGCGTGAAAGAAGCGAGAATTCGTCCCTCGAGACAGTAGGATGTTAAAGATTGAGGAGGAAGTGAATTGGTAATTTAGTACATTCTAATTCAGGATTGTCGCTCAGAACAGACGGGAGGAAAGGCAGATACGCGTTAGAAACTTCAGAAATTGTAGACTGTCTAATAAAACTTCAGACCTAAGATGATCGAGTTCGCTAGTTTGAGCTATCTTGCAGTCTTATATCGCAAAAGTTCGCTTAGCTCAAAAAAATTTAGAGGACAGAGAGCCTATCTTATTGAGCCGCGCTAAAACAATGCTAAGAATACCTGAATTTGCAATCTTATGGGAGAGAACTGCATAAGTTTCTATGCACCCAGGAAGTGTATCAAGAAAAGATCATTCAGGCACTTACTGCCAGCAAATAACAAACACCGTCGTCATCGACCGATTGTACCGCGTTAGCACAGCAGTCGAACTCCACTCCATTGAACCAACATCGTTTTAGCATTCTTTCACATTGCGCCAACGCTTTCGATGTGAAAGCAGAAAAATCTGCCAGATGAGTATTTTTTTCGAGTACTTTCCAAAAATATGGCATGAACTCTTGCTTAAATACATGAGGGCGTATAACAATAGAAAAATATAAAGTAAGCTGGCGATAGAACTCATCGATTTTCCCCGACTCGGTCAAAGCTGCCATGATGTTATCAGGAATGGTGATATTCTGTTTGATGAAGGTTTGATTGAAGAAAACATTCGCGCATATGGAAACGTTGGAGACGGGCAAGGAACCAGCATTGACCAGGTCCGTGATCGCGTCCTTGTACTCACTGCTGGCCATCAATGACTCGGTTTCTCGATAGACATTGCGAATGCAGCAAGCAGCAAGAAAGAGAACTGCCATTCGAAAAATATATCTGATCCAACGAATCTGCTCGTCAAAAGCTTCTTTCCAACCTGCTACGCTAATTTTTTCGATAAAATCTGTACGAACTTTTTTCATCAGCTCTTTGTTATCCGACATCATGGAAGAGTTAGGTGTCCCGAATATCGTGTAGGTTGTACAGCCAGACAGAAGCGATTGGCATCACTCGCGAAGATCAAGCTTCATATAAGCTAGCTCGTTGACAAGGCTCGCCATTTACCCTGGACTGATACAGTGCTTGGGCGGCGTACGAAGAGCCTGTTGATGCGTGACCATTACAGGCTCCCTGTTGATAATTGTGAATTAATTATTATGGCAGTGCGCCTAACCCACCAGGCTGGTGGTTTAGGCGTCTGCTTGTCATGCCAGGTGCGCAGTTACGGGCGAGTGTTCGACTCGCGGGCCGGTAAATCATTCCGTGTAAAATGTGACCCTTCACCCTCGAGTGCGCATAAGCGTTTGGTGATGTGGTAAAACATGAACATGAACATGAGGAAGATTATGGTGATAATTTCTGGTGACTTTGCGGAGTTTCGCTGTATCCCTGGAAGCTAGGATGGCCCTTGGGACCCCGACTTATAACCAGCAAGGCGTGGCTTATCACCTTATCGCTAGGTTATCATAACCATTCCATAGCCACGAACGGACCCAGATCTGAGAGCTCTGTACGACCCAGTACGAATGAAGACATAGTGTCGCCCACACCCCTGGCGATGAGAAAACTTTACCATGATTTTTCAGCCAGAATCGTCCCAGGTTCCAGCTCTATGAAGAAAAATGTGACAGCCATCTATCACTGCTGCATCTCCAAGGTGGCGCCGCAAATCTTGCACTTGCACCACTGAGACTTTTAAGCCAAGTCAATTTTCGACAGTTTTTTCATGGAATCAGTTGTCTGAGGAAGCAGCGCTATCTGATTAGACGTACAAGGTCTGTCTGGGCTGGTTTGCAAACCATACCAGCCCTGCCAGTCTTTAGAAGAAGTAATTCACGGCCCATCACGCCAATTCTACAGTACTCCTCCGCAAAGACGCTAGCGGTGGCCTGACTCCATCGCATCATCAAGCCTTATCTAATCTAATCTCTCCTTTATTAAACACACAGTTTGCCTCTAACTCTGACTTCGCTCACTTATTTCCTCCGTTTATGCATCACACCGTAGCTCTGACTGATTAGTAAGCGAGCCAAACTTACAAGAAAACATCGCCAACCCTTAGCTGATCCAAAAATTATTTGTTCCTAGGGGCCAAATAAAGCTCCCAGAAAAATATCAGAGCAGTCTGGCCAACTAGTCAGCAGTGCTCAGCGCCCAAAGTCCCAAGGATTTCTGAATTTTTGCGTGGTAATGAGCCTGAGCGTTGAGAAAAACTCGCAAGCTTCTTTCTAAACTCGGTTTTCCGGTTTCAGGCTTCGAGTTTAAGCTTCCAACACTAGGGCTTAGGGTTTTTTCCTTAAACTACTTAAGAAATTTAGAAGAATTCTTAAATTTTCTAGGACTTTAGGCGCTGACCATTGCTGACCAGTTGGCCAGACACCTCTGATATTTTGCACAGAAACAAATCACAATTTTTGGTTTTGCAAAGTTCGACTTGACGTTTGGCGATGTTCCCTCGTTGGCACATTTGCACATTGACTAGGCTCGGGCTTCGAGCAGACACCAACATTTATATTACCAACCCAGAGGAAGCTGATGTCTTAATTAAAGGCAGGTTCAAAGATGAAGGAGTTGTATGCTATATGTGGCCATACTCTGGTGATGTCAAATATCGGAAGATGGCTTTGCTTGTTATTCCAAATAGTGATTACTGAGGCTGCAATGACACTTGCGCGCTCTTAAGTGCAGGCTACTGTTGGAAAAAGAGATAGCAATCATAAACTACTATGCACATGGCATAACTAATGCGGTACGGTCTGGGACAACTGAACTTCCCCGGTAAGCTGATTTGGCAGTAATGACTGTGAAGAGAACTATCCTAGATGCAGCTGCTTTCTGACACCCGCAACTTCTGCACATACAGTACAGTACAGACCTGACATTTGCATACCACCCCCTGGTCTCCTTTGACCCGATCAAGAGGTGAATCACATGGCTGTACGCGGTGCAGGTCAGCGGCGAGTGGCTCAGCAAGGCGGTAACAAACTGTACACAATTGATAACACATCGGCCTTTGGTTCGCCTGCTTTCCACTTTTCCTAACTCTTTCTTCAGTCCAACCACGTCACACGAAGCCTGGCTATGGTACATAATGTGTGCACAGGCATGTTCTTTCTGATAACATTCTCTAGTTATAAAAAACAGCAAAAATGTATCACGCCAGTTTTACAGGGACTCACGCGATGTCGTGATTTCCCTTTTTATATTCACTTCTCTATCTCACATTGCCCTTTCAGTTTTGGCACTTTCTTGCGTAAGCCTTCCCAGAAAGCCAAAGTTTGAATTGAGCTGCCGCGATTCTCTCGCTACTTCTTATTGCTACAGCTATACAGCTACAGTACTGCTTTGTCAGTATTGCTTAATGCATTCAATTCGTTTTATAGAAAAATGCGATCTTGATTTTTTGCTTGCTCTCGTATAATCAATAGTAAAAGATTCACTGCACTGAAATAGTGAGCCGACATATTTACAGCCAAAAAATATGTATAGCCCATGATTTATCTGACAAATGGCAAATAAAATGGCCGATTTGTCTCATCCTCTTTCCTGCGGCAACCCAGAATGGCTTTGCTGAGTCAAAGTACACCCGTCAACAATATCGGGTACACCCTCCCGTGTGATAAGACGTGCTTACACTGCATGCATTGTGTTTACCCCACTTTTTATTGATCTGCCAGGAGCCTACTCCCAGACTACCAAGGGGTTTGACCAAAGATAGGCGAGCATACTCCTAGTTTACCTTTGCGCAGGTGCTAACACTTTGCATTGACGCATTCCAACCTAAAAAAGGCCAAACTAGTTTCCTACCTTATTCATCCATTCCTGTTCACAAGGCTATTTTGCAAAGCAGCGGAATTTTCGGCTCTGAAACATGCTTTTGCTAGCGTTACTCCAGCTGAATTTGTGTTTGCTAGTTTATTCAAACATATTGCTGACATTTGTGGTCGAATCGGATTTGCTCATAATTTGGCTAGGATGCAGTGGCTATTTTGCATTCACCCAAACGGTATCTCATAACTGCGAGTAAGCTATGCAAGCTTGTATGACGCATGGGAAATTGAGACATGGCGTGCTGGCTTATCTTTTTGTTTGATTGTGCTCACGCCATTTTCCTTTCTAATCGCCTCTAAGCCGCGATGCGCCTTTCTTCTACGTCTTCTACGCCAACTCGCTTATCTTTAGCCGCCCGAATTGAGTTTTTATCAGTTTACACCGAGTGGTTTTTATTTTGGCAAGTATGACATATTTGCGTCTGCCGCTACCTGGTACTAAATTAGACCGTTTCGGACCATACTATCATTTCTAAAGTGTCATTTTTCGAGGCAGGTGGCTTTGGAGTGAATTGCCTAAAATGAGGAAACAAGTGCAAGTGGCTTTTACCATCTCATTGGTCGTATTGACCCAATTGGCCTTGGCTCTCGTTCCGGCCACTCGCCAAATGGCTGCTTTCGAAGCCGTTATGGATGACGTGGCTTCGAGAGGCAAAGACGGGTTTGGCCACGCTGGGGGTTATGCAGCTCCCTTCTTGGCTGATCCCACGGCCGAAGTGAAACGCTTGATGGCTGCGGCTGGAGAGGCAGTGGATCCGGAAGTGGGAGCCATGCCCGTGAGTCAAGTGCAGCACAATATTTCATTTGAACGTCTCTTTTCTGGTCCCAACTGAGGCGACAAAACCCCACAGCAGCACCAGCATTCTGCAAGCCCCTCTCGCACATCAACCGAGTCCTGCACTGCACGGGTGTAAAAATACTCAAGCCCGTCATCTCTCACACATTCCTGTAACTTTCGGAAAGAGTTACTAATACCTTTCTAAGCTGGGCATGGGTGGGTAGGTACGGGCAGGGTATGCCATCTACGCGTGTCAGCTGGTTAAATCACCCTCATGGGCTCTACATTAGATTCTAGGAACAGAGGGGACTGAATTCAAGCACACGGCATGGGCCCCACTCGTAAAACAAAATTTTTCTACAGGAAGACATCATCCGCCGTTGGGGCTACCCAGTTGAACTGTACGACGTGGTGACTGAGGATGGGTACATCCTCTCAGTTTATCGCATTCCACACGGGCGTAACGCCACTGCTGCTTCGAGTGGACCAAGACCTGTCGTGTTCTTGCAACATGGATTGGAATGCAGGTAAGTTCCGATGCAGGCTCCGGGGTGCTTTGGCACATCTTCCCTGACCTGGCGAAGTCAAACAATGATTGATCTCTACTGGCTACTTTGGGATATCTAGTAGCCAGAAACCGCTGGCTCGCAGCCTTGCATGTTGGGCGTCTGACCCTTAAGCTGGGTCCACTGTTACTGACGAGTGATTGAGTCGATTCGAAATTCTCGGCTCGCCCCCGGGCTATCTACCGAGGATGACTCAAGCCACAGGAACAAGACCACGCAGTCCACGAACACCTCGTGTTATCCACCAAACCACAAGGGTCGTGTAGACTCAGTTTGGGGTGCAGCCACACGTACTGGCCGTCAAATGGGTTCTGACGGACCGGAGCCTGGAGCCAGTCACACAACAAACCCAGACCAGGAACTCCAGACCAGCTCTCTACCAACGACTGCAAACCAAACTGGACACTCGACCTCGATCTCACTCTCGGTCTCGAGCCCGTCCCAACTCAGAAGAGGCAGACCGGTTGCCTGAACCAATGCACCAATAGGCCAGGGAATAGTACATGCATAGTCCATGCCTATTATGTATTGTGTCTTTTCATCCCGAGCCCTTACACCTCGTTTGGCGATGTGGTAAAACATGAACATGCGCTCTAATCATACAGTACAGTACAGCTGTAGATTGGGCCTAAAGGCCGCAGGAACATGGCACATGACTGATCCCCTCGCAATTCTGTTCATAAAGTCGGTCATTGGGGTCTGTGTCCTTTCCCAGCATCTCTGGCGCAGAACGCACAGTCCACAGTCCACTTTTAGCTGCACCAACTGGATCGCAAATCTTCCCAACGAAGCAGCTGCTTTCATACTTGCTGATGCTGGATTCGATGTATGGATGGGCAATTTTCGGGGCAACACCTATAGTAAACGCCACGTCAGCTTGTCACCTCTAAGTGTGAGAATCTAATGTTCTTCTCCTTATGTACAGTATTTCATGTCCCTATTTTAGCATGAATATTGGCAATTCAGGTAAGTGCCTTTTCCCCGCTGTCCCCCCCCCCCCCCCCATCAGACTTTCTTTTCGTATAGCTGGGACCAAATGGCCCGTTATGACTTGCCAGCCATGATCAACTTGGCCTTAAACGTTAGTGGCGCAGTCAGGCTCTACTATATGGGCCATTCCATGGGCACTTTGACAGCATTTGCGCATTTTTCTCAAGATTTGGAGTTCGCTAAGAAAGTAAGAATTGCTCCCGATCATTTCTGGGAGATCGAAACTGGTAATTTCTCTTCAGATCATCAAGTTCTATGCGCTCGGTCCAGTTGTCACAGTCAAATATATCAAAGGTGTTTTCCGGTTTTTTGCACCCTTTATCAACTACTTGGACGTAAGTTGAGGAGATCAAGCGGGTTTGCAGACGCGCCTGGAATACATCACCAGTGTGTCAGATTATTGAGACTGGTGGTACGGGACTGCTGGGCGATGGTATACAGTGGATATCTTATACGCACATGTGCACTGGTTTAGAGAACGCCTGCCTCTCCTAGGTGGGCCAGATACGAGGCCAAATGAAGGGTTTGGTTTGCAGATCGGGCGGTAACTGGTGTAACCAAGCCTGGCAGGCGTAGGAGGGAGGCGGCCGACCGAAGTCGGCGGCTGGAGCAGGCAAGTCTTGCGGCTATACCTACGGCTGAAACATCAACCCGAGGGGTTGACGTCTCCCAGCCAGGGGAGAGTATCGATTACTCTCTCCCACTCGCCATGGCCTACCAGGCACGAGGGTTACACTGGTATTGAGTCCCTGGTCTGCACTTTGGAATTTGGGTGTAGAAAGGCAATGCAATTTGAGAGGGAACTGCAATTTGGGTGTAGGAAGGCTATGCAATTTTGGAGGGAGCTGCAATTTGGGTGTAGGAAGGCTGCTTCTTGAAGTGTGAGTCTAAACGCCCCTACTGTGTGGTTGGAGGAAAAACTATGCAGGAATATCGCGGACTGCGTGGCCTCACCCTGCGTCCGTACTCCCCAGGACGGACCAAGGATTTTACATCTATCTCAAGTCACTTTCAAAGGCTTCTTCTTCAGGCCCTGTTCAAACTTGTGGGCATGGACGAATTCTTGCCGAATAGTTGGCTTATGCAAGAATTGGCTAAATACTTTTGTGGCAACCCAGTCAGTGATTCAGTATGCTCGGACATAATCTTCTTGTTCGCTGGACCCGACTCGCACCAAATGAATGTGGTATGCGTCAATCAGGCAGGGTTCATCAAAATGATGTGTCGGAGTTTGTGCTTTCTAGACTCGTCTACCAGTCTACATATCGCATACACCAGCCGGCACATCGACTATGAATATCATACACTTCGGGCAGATGGTGGAAAGCAAAAAATGTCAAATGTACGATTATGGAAAGAAGGAGAACCGAATTCGATACAATCAGGTACTGCCCCCTTGGTGAATTACTGCTGTCTCTGCAGATCAGCTGCAGATCATATACCTGCCGTGTGTAAGCCAGCATTCCTGGCGGACGGGCGATCGATACTCCCTTGGCTAAGAGACGAGCCATGGGAGGTATCGATTTCTCCACCGCCAGGACTGCGAGTCACACGGTGTAGCGTGCGGCATGGCCTGTCACACGATCACCAGGAGCTAGAGTTGTCTATAGACAATGACGATGAAGGGGCCTAATCTCCATATACAGTAGAATTATGACAGCCTCCGCTGTGCATCCTGGTGCGTTTGCATCTGCACTGGCACGGCTTCTGGTAATAGTGTGATGAGGCTATTATTCTGCTGTGTACCCCACTTGCAGACCAGACTCATTCACTCTCCACAACTATCCTACCATGTTACCCGCATGCCCTTAGCTCCGCCCACCGACCAATCCCGACAGGGATCGCCTTAATCCATCGCACCACCTAGTGGAGGTGGTAACAATGGTCACATGCATATCCTGAGGCACCAAACACGCGCTCTTCTTTCAGGATCATCCACCCGAGTACGATGTCAGTCGTATGCAAGTACCTGTTGCCCTCTATTGGGGTGCCCTGGACTGGCTGGCCACTCCAGGCGACGTAGAGGAACTGATCCCCAAACTGCAGAATATCTTCGATAATCGGTATTTGCAAGAATTTAATCACCTAGATTTTATCTGGGGTTTGAGGGCGGCACCCGAAGCTTATGAGCCCATCTCAAATGATATCAAAACTGATTTCTATAAGACCTAAAAAGTGCAAGAGTTCTGCCTGATAATAAGATTTTGCTGACATCTCGTGATCATATTAGCGTTCGATTTTCCAGATCTTATACAGGCACGTGTATACGTACACAAATTGCGTTTTGTAATGCGCTGACACACCACACGCCCTCGCATAAACTCCAGTAGAAGCCAAGAAGCTCCAGTAGAAGCTAAAAGGCTCTGACAGGTTTTAGAAGAAGCTAAGAGGAAGAGACTTCATGCGTATTCCGGGTATCTATGTAAGCATGGCTCCCACACGTAAAAAAATTTTTTCCTTTGGGAGGACTCCGTCCGTCGTTGGGGCTACCTAGCGGCGGATTCCAGTTGTCGAGGGCTCACGATCGGTGTGTAGGTATCAGACTTCCGATCGGGAAGTCCCTGGTTCAGTCCCTGTCGCAGCTAATAAGGTCAAATGCCAAACCATTGCTGTCCTTGCACGAGGCTTTGGATGACTCAGCTTTATGGCGAACATGCCAAGGCATGATGATCAGACTATGTATCACATCAGGCTAACCATGCACATTTGCATGCAGTCTCCGTGATCTGAACCAGCGCTGTGTGTTCGCTGAGCACGCATGAGGCGCGCGGGACCACTTTGTCTTAACCTGGGCATTCTTGTCCTGGCCCTATCGATGTCAGTCAGTCACGTTGTCGGCTCTAAACCCTGCCATTTGCCTCGGCGTGGACTCTGTGATGCTCAGGCACATAATACGCCTCCAACTCAATTGTAATAGTGGGTCCGTATTACAGGAGGGAGTGACTGGTGAAGCTTTCGCACAAGGCCAAAAACCCAGGGCAGTCACTCAAGTCTTTCGACCTAGTCCATGGCTGAAACAGAGTGACTCTCCCAGCCGCCGGCTCTGCGCAGAGTATCCATTGTCAGTCGAACCCCCACCAAAAATACGCGCTGTACAACCTGCAGTATTTCCTTACATTAAAATACACTGCAACCCAACAGGCTCTGGAAACAAGAAAGTCCATCGAACATTTCTGTTGGGACCAATGATTTCCGGTGTAATCGTTGCGATATGTTGCCACGCTATTGCCCCTTTGCCACATAATTTTTTGTCGTCGTCGCGTCAATGTGTAATGGGCCTTCACCTACTTCCGACCGGGTTATTTGCCTCCTTAGTCTAGGCACCCCAGGAAAGCTGGGAGCTTACGCATCCTGCGTAAAACTCATCGTCAAAACTGTAATCTCCGATATCTAGTAGTCTAAACCTGGTGAAACATTATCGTAGCTGCTTAAGGCTCACTTCTGGCCTGGGGCTGCAGGGCCCAACCCTACAAGTGTAACCCTTTTACGGAAATGTGCAATCTCTTGACTGCCAATGGAAAATCTCTGGGATGGGTCTTGGGTCAGTCACTCACAGCACACTCACAGACAAACTGAAGGGAGGACGCGAGATCTCCCACCTGATCTTCCTCTACGAGTGACGATTACGAATAGAGTGAATGCCGAAAAGCAGCTTCTTTCGATGTATGTGGGGAAAACTCGATATTTCCTGCTGTGCTTCATTATCAATGTTGCTCACGATCAGAGGAGATTGGCTTGCATGATAAGGCTGTCTCGTTTTCTATAAGTCAGAGACTGGCATTGCAATCAGTCTGCTATAAGGCTTGTTATGACAAGTTCCCTCGTGCCGCTTTATTCGGATCATGGTGGTGCCGTCCATGCACAACAAAAGCAATGGTAATGAGTCAGTCACAAAACGCAGGGTAATTAAAAACCAGGCATCAGCTCTTTTTTTGAACTAGAAACGCATTTTGCCACTGGCGCCATGTCCTCCGCACTTGCTCTCTCATCTATTCGTTATTATCCAAATAGCTGAAATGTGAACGTCCATAGCCGTATATGACAAAGGCTACTCGGGACAAGCCGTGCCGACTCATACAATGCTTACATCTCAAGTTCTTGTAAGTTCGTCCAGCTCGTTTGACGGCTGAAAAAGAAGAGAAAACTTCAAAATTGACTGTCATGAATCATTGTGTGCAGTGCAATCGAAGCAGTAAAATGTTTCGCAAAAGCATAAAAGCAGTAAGCTATTTGTGCTATGGTCAGTCCTGTCTCTTTCTCTTCTCGCTGACTCACTCAGCGACCGAATCGGAGAAAATTTGGTTTACGAATCGCCCGATCGAAGTCGTCATCGGCGGCGCTGCGGCCGAAGCGAAGGAAATTTGGGGACAAGTCGGCATCCTGAACGAAAGAGAAGACTTTTTCAAGGAGTAAAACTTCTGAGACACCTACGTTTGCAACTGATCGACCAAAACGAATGAAATTTGGTTTACGATCGACTCGTTCGAACAAATCGTCCTGACAATGGATTTTTTTAAGGCATGATAAGGTGATAAGGATCGTAGCACTTACTGATGAACGACCAAAACGTAAAAAGTTTGGTGTGCCAGAGCGACCAAATCTCAAGAAGTTAGGGACGTCTGGTCGGCCCTGCAACATACAAAGTCCTTATCATCTGTTATCACTTATCAGCAAGATCACATTTGTAAAGTTCTAACTCTGTAAAAACTTACAAAACGAAGGAAATTCGGAGTGCTGCGTCCAAATCGCAAAAAGTTTGGCCTCGTGTTATCCGATCCTAAATACCCAAAACTGGCCCCGTTATTCTGTGCAAGTGGAGGACGCTGAAGCGCCAGCCAGTGCATAAAAGCCGATAAGGACACTTGGTGCGTGATTTTTTTAGCAAAGCCCACAAGCGTGGTCAATGTGCTAAATTGCCTGGTTTTTTTAAGTTTGAGAACTCACAGCGTCCAAAACGGACAAAAGTCGGTTTGCGCTGCTCCTCCCAAAAATCTGGAACCAAAGATCATTTTTTATAATGGGATCATGCCAGAGAAGAAACGGAAAGATAAACGAAGCCTGTACCCGTTTGTGAATCTGCCTCGTTACCTGATCTGCCAAAGCGAATAAAATTTGGCTTTCTCTTTTCCATTTGGATTTCGTTGCCTGCAAGAGAGTTGCAATGGGCGTGAGCTGGTGCCGATGTCGAGCTGGTCCTACTCCTATGCATTTGGTGTCTGCATTTCGATCTGGATGCTCAATTAGAAGAGGGTTCGACTACTGGCGTGATGGCTTTCTATGTTCCGATGCCCTAAATTGTTCATACATACTATGCACACACGACACGACTTTAGAAAATCACTCTCGAGCCATACCAAAACATGACTGGTCTGTCGGGGACTGCATCATAACATTTCCGCCTGTCGCGGACCATATCATAACACCTTTCGGTCTGTCAAGGGACCATATCACAGCACTTTCCCGCCTGTCAGGGGACCAAATTATAACACCTTTCCGCCCATCCGGGGGGGGGGGGGGGGCGTATCACACCTTTCCTGCAGTCCGGGGGGACATATCACACCTTTCCGTCTGTCAAGAGGTCATATCATAATATAATCTTTCCGTCAGGGGCTATGCCATAACTCTCGACTGTCAAGGGGCCATATCATCATTTCCTAATCGCTTTAAACTGGTTGCGTAATCCTGTTGACTCTTACTGGATTCAAGTGAACGGCTGTGTGGCCATGGTATGCAATAACCTCTACCCGGCACTTACTTGCTCCGGAGCATTGTTCACCGAACAACTGTGTGACGGCGAGCTTTTGTTCGGGGCTCAAGTTCATGTACATACGACAAATGTCAGAGTCGTCGTTTTGGTCGCTCGAATCGCCATAAACCATTCCACTCGTCATGGCTACAGCCAATACGACTGGGATCAACAGAAACATGCTGGAGGCCGGTATCATGTTGGTGGCACGAAAAGATGCACCGACAAGGACGACTTGTCGAAATAACACTGAAACAGGAATCGAGTCGGCTTCTTATTCGGCGCATTTTATGCCGTCTAGGTACCAGGGGCGTAATTGTGTTAAGTGGGAGCAGTGGCCCCAGATGCGGACACCATGTGAGCTGATCACTCGACTCGGCCAAACAATCGACGCAGATATTCTTGTGCGATCCGATGTCCACATCACGTGCATCAATTCGATTAGCTTCTTCTTCAGTTAGCCAAGCTCACGTTTCGATGGGCGGAACCAAATGCGAACTCGAAAGGTCTCGTTCCTATTTGCGTATGCCACCGTGTTCAAGATTCCTTTGAGTGTTTTCTTCAAGCTAACACGCGCCAAATGTGTCATGCCCTATTTTATATTCTTTACGTCAATTTCTAATCGAATTTCAATGAAAATGTTTCACAAAAATTTGTGCATGCAATGTGGAAGTCTTGATCATTTTCGTAGGAGGAAGGAAGCATGTTGGAGTTCGTGGGTGGTGGTGTGGGCGAGCTGGGATTTTTTGAGTTGTGATAATTGAAATATAAAACCGGGGGCAAATCTTAAGGCTTGTTTGCCTCGAGACCAATGACGCAATTCGAAACGATATATGCCATCGAATCGCGCTTGGGGAAAAGTGCCCGTACCCGTCAGCAAGAAAAGATTGTTAGGGCGATCGGAGGCCGAGTCCACGAAGAGTCGACAAGTTCCTCTTCGATCGCCCCTTAAATGACTCGCAGAATGGGCATGAGAGGCTGCACAAAACACTTCATGCCCCCAGCCCAAGGGGGCTGATATGAGGTACCCGCATAGACCCTTGACTGTGTTCCTGTTTTACCACATCACCAAGCACTTAGCGCACACTCGAACGTGAATGGACACATTATACAAGAGTTTATTCCTGATTCTTGATTTTCTATACGATGAGCTGCCAGTGCCATATTTTTATTTCCTACTGGAGGGGCAAACACGACTGCTGAAATGTGGAACGATGCCCCGAAAACTACTGGAAGAGTGAGGCGCATTCGATACCTGACCACTCTACTCCCTCGGATATGCCACCAGTTTATGGGCTAGTGGCCCAGGCCCCCTTGCATACAGTAAAAGTCAAGGCAACTCAACTAAATGCCGTATGTACCTCGTCAAGTGCTGGTCAGAAAAACCCCAGCTAGCAGAAATTTATCTTGCTTAGCATTAAACTAAACGAATTGGTTTCTCCTGATTTCCTGCATTTTATGAAGAAAATTAGCCTGGTCTTCTGATTCCCTCCCCCCTGAGACGTCGTAATCTCTTGGCGCAAACGTGCACTTTGCTGATACTGCCCTGAATTGCTGGCCTGTCCTAATCTTTTCAAGGTCTAACCCGACCCAAACTCGCAGGTTCATTTCGTCATATTACGGTCATGCACGGCGATCTCATGAATTTAAGCCTCGAGGACCATTGACTGAGAGGAATTCAATAAAAGCATTCGTTTTGTAACTGCGTGAACACAGAGATTCTGAGCCTTGCATATCTGTCGCATGCATAAGCCTTCTTTCTATGCTAGAGCTGGGAACCTGAGATAGCTATGTGCTAAATAAAACCTCCGCATGGATCATCATTTACTCCTTTACCAAGCAAATACGGGCATTTTACGGGATGAAGACACGTATAGAACACATACGAGTGATAATGTTACTATATTCACGAAAAGTCGACCAAGCCAAATCCCACTGTACTGAATTCCATAAAACAATCCCAGTACTCATACGCAGAGCAACAAAAGCTCCTTCACCTCTTGTGACTGCTTTCTGTAGATTCCTTTTGTCTGCTGCGTCCCAAGGCGCGATCCTCAAAAGATGGAGCATCGGTAGCAAAAACCACAAAATACGGAAGGACAAAGGTATCCATCGTTCCGCTATCTCGAAGACGGCGCGCAATTTTTTAAACTACCGCCAATTCTGGCCAAATTTCGTAATGCAAAACGATGCGGTGGAAGTAGGATCCCAGCATGGATACACGGCGCATACAGTGTATCCCAGTGGTGTATTCCCATTTCCGCGAGTTTTACTCACGACTAAAGAAATATGTGCGAGATCACTAGCTGTGCTCGTGCATAAGGATACACGTGCTTGGGCTGGCTTAGGCTTCGGCTTAGGCTTCCCCTGGACGGCCTTGTGTGGGCTCACAATATTTTGGTTAGCCGTAGTACTTCGCAATCGCGGATACGAGACACTCGCTGAATTAGGACACAATCGTTCCAGTAGGTATTCTCTACACCCGTGATCCAGGGTTGACCGTGCCAGCCAAAAATTGTCTTGAAAAATTAGAAACTGGAAAATTTGTTTTCGCAAAGCTTTTCCGATTCTGAACGAAGGCTTTCTGACTTTTTTGTAATAGAAATACGTCCAAGTGGCCCTTATGAAGTAAAAAGTGTATCTCATCACCAGATTATCACACAAAACATTAGAAAAACCGCTAAAGGCCATACCAGTTTACTTTCAGCGTCGCACCTGACCAGACTTGTTACGGGCGGTACGGGCGGTTGGTACGGGAGTACAGTCGACCCTGACCTGTAACCCTCATCTCTCGGGAGAGTTTCGGTGGGAACTGCGCAGGGGTGACTCAAAACAAGCGCGCATGAAGGTATTCTCACCCGCAGCAGCAGGCTATCACACACCCAGCACCTAGTTACTCCATGGCTGGTAAATGCACAGCAGCGGACACCCAGCGCAGCAATGTATCGAATGCTAACGTATTGCTTGGCAAACCAGCAAGGCAAAAGTGATAGGAGGAGCCGATACCTAATTTGAGGACATGCTTTTTCAAAAATATCAGAACCCAGGCCATAATCGATGGGGCATTATTAAAACTTAAATGGGTATGTAATCCAGGGAAGAATACTTTCGAGAAATAACAATGTACCCTCAAAAAAATAAACAGGTTTAAGAAACGGATTTAGGCAGCCTTGCTTTCTTCCCTTGGTGCTCATAGCTGACGTTTCTGCTTGTTGATCTGCTTCCTTATGACCAGAAAATGGACAAGGAAGTCCTCCGCACGGGCCACAACTGGATGTAAATGTGCCAGGAAAAAATTATTAAACCATCATGAGCTTATCTAGCTCATCATAGCTTTTCTGTGCTCCTTACCATTTTGTTGACCTCCGCCCTCTAGTAGCCCTGATCACGTCGAGCATGCCTGAATGGGGAGAACACATCAACTCAAACGCTGCACGTGTGATGAAGCTGTTGCGACATGTTACGCGCGTCTGCGTGCATTCCAGAGAAAGTCTGGTCGGGCGTCTGGGCGCTGTGTCAGTTGGTCTTAGCACAGTCGTGTATGTGCATTAGGGCAATATTCGTGAGATAATCAAACATGGCTCATCGTGGTCTGTGCATTCGGCGAGCTTGGTCCGAGGCTGTGAGTCCTCGCATTGCAATATGAAGCCCCTTTGACCGAGCCTGAGCCAGAGCAGGAGCCCGAGCCAGATGACGAGCAGACAAGTGTATAGACGAGCAACATAATAGTCCTCGCATTGCAACTTGAAGCCCCTTAGAACCCGAGCCTGAGCAGACAAGTGATTAGACGAGCAACATGGCGGTTGCCATTGCACGCGGTTTTTTATCAGACCAGTAATCTGATTGTGCTCAAGATTTACCATTTACTCTGGCTTTATACTGTGAACACGCCCCGGTTTTGACGCCATGTTTTTTTGAAAGACAAAATATAAACAACCTGATGAGCATCCGCTCCTTACAGTTTTGACATTCATGATCGGGTCAAATACGTTAAGTATGAATGTCATAAACGTGAACTGAATTCTAATTAAGTAATGAATAATTTATGCGACATTGTCTGGGTAGCCTGCGTCCTATCTGCTTTTGCATTCAACTGTAGAAGTAGAATTCCCCCCCCCCCCCCGGCTACGAGCTCGTTGATTGGTCAAGTGTTCTGTTTGATATTCTCCACTTAATCGATGACCCGCTTTGGGGTTGTATGTTTCCGTTAGCCGTGGTGTGAGGCTTATACGCAGCTGGGAGCATTCTAATCGTGACGGCGAGAAGCAATCGATCAAGGCGACAGGACAAGTTGGGTTGCCTTGGCCACTGAATACCTCGGAAAGTCGAATGTCACAAGTGGACCATGACTCCAGGAAAACACATCCTGAAAACGAAGTTTAGTATGCACGGATAGGGTCTGGCAGAATTCACATGCGTTCTATGATGCCTGGGCCGGAGTTCGATGAACGTGGGAGACAATGTTAATGTCGAAATATACATGTCTGATCTAAATTAAACCAACAACGTTAATTTGCTAATTTTGTCGTTTAATGTTATTTGCCAACAAACACAGACAGAATCCATTCCCTAATGATGAAAGCTTACCAAGCACAGCGCCGTCTATCCGTCCCTCATCGTGCTTTAACATAAAAAACGCAGTGGCACTCGAAGGTGAAGGGGCACATCACACAAATGATTTGTTGGGCCGCGAGTCGAACACTGCGCACATTGCCTGGCGTGAGTGGCAGATGCATAACCCACTGGCCCATGAGCCCGCACTCTTGTCGCTTTGAAGGCGCCTTGAGTCTTGCGCATCTGAAGGGGACTGACTCAATGACATTACACTCTTCACCAAAAGCATCAACTTTTCTGTCTCTCCTATCAAGCGCGAGAATTCAAAAATAAAATCGTGTGAAGACTTATGGGACACCGCCTAGGTGCTATACATCTTATTCATAATGCCCATCCTTTTTCCATATGGCCAACATGCAAAAACAGAGCGGGGCAAATCACCAATAAACCAATTCTCAGTTTTCAGCAGCTTGGTTTTTTAAAGTTCCTCACACACAGGGATGGTAAATCTTAGAACTGCGAGCACGATTTCGTTTTGCGGTCGCAAAACAGTCGCTTGTGACGCCTAGTCGCACGGATCCGTAGCAGGGTAGGGAATAGAAACGTGCCTGCCTTCGTTGACAGGCAGAAAAATAAAACATAACAGCAAGTCTTCAGCGCTTTCTTCCTAATTCATACGCGGCCGCATAAGCATAGGTATGTGTTTTGCACGCGCTGCCTTGCAGTGGGCCTTGTAAGGCCTTCTAATGTCACATTAGATTCGTTCTCAGATTAGCCCGAACGAAAAATGTAGATTTTCCGCTCCTGCTGTGCTGCACTGCGCGAATTTTTTATTTTAGAGCTGCAGACATTCTCTCACTCGACCTATTCAGCCTGGTGCAGGACAGGCGCGCTGCCAGGATTTAGATAAGGGATGCTCATATAAAAAATTGAAATGTACAAATTTCAGAGATTTTTGCTATGGCAACATGCTAAAATGGCACGATGGCGGATGTGTACAGGTCCTTTACAAACTTTCCGGAGAGGGGGTTCTTGCGAGCACAAGTTCGTTTGCCAGTCAGCATTCGACCCCGCGCCTGGGTAAATCCTTTGTGTATAATGTTATAATGTGTCCTTTGACTCTCGAATGCACTTACTAACGTTTGGTAATGTAGTACAAAAATGAACACGAAGACAATACAGTTGCAAGGCCGGCAGATCAGGTGTCTAAATTCTCTCCCTGATCGGGATTGGTGCTCCCACTTTACTGTACTCTGGCTCGGAGTAGCTGGTCTGGAAGGAGCGTGGGGTCACGCTCAATTGGCGGAGGGAGAAGTGCAACCCTAATCTCTTGACGGGGGTTCATTCTCATTCGGTGCAGACCGCTCGGCAGCACATGTCTCGTGCACGAAGTGTTCTTCCATAGGCCTCTCTCATGAGAGCAGAGCGAGCCCAGATCTAACCGTGACTGGTTTATCTACAGCGCCCGGATTGGCCCATTGACCGGCCCGTCTATACTGCTAGTCAGTCGTCATCTACTCGTCGATCGGTGCGGTTGGGTCTCACCCCCAGCTGCCCTTTCTTATAGTGCTCTTCACTTGGTTGGTTGTACCAGCGTAGAGGTGTCCGCCCGTCGGCCTAATAAAGGGTTATCTATATTAGCGTCCGTTTCAGTAGGGACCGCGCAGGGTAGATTCGAACCTACGTACGCGAGTAGGTATCCCGATCCATAACCGGGGAGGGTACCACACAGTTTCCCTAACGCGGTAACCTGCTTTTTCTTACAGTATTCCAGCGCAGCATGAACAGGTGGACTTCTCAGTACCAGAAATTCATCCCTGGTGCCTTGTTCGTTTCCTAAAATGTTACTTCATGTCTGCTGGTCTAAAAGTTTGCAAAGCTATTTGCCATGTGTACTTGAAATCTCGAGGGAATATGTTTCTGCCTGGGATGGGGGACATTTGGGCATTTGCTTTAGCACCCAGGGGGGGGGGGGGGGCGCTGTTGTAACCAGCGCACCCAGGCGGCGGGAGGTAGTCGAGACCGAAGTCTCTAAGCAAAAAACTCCGACTGGAGGTAGGCAAGTCTCGCGACTATACCTGCTCTAGAAACATCAACCGAAGAGGTTGACGTCCCAGCCAGGGGAGCGTATCGATTACTCCCGACCGCCAGGCGTGCTGGTCACACTGTGCAGCTTAGTCCGGCTTATTGGCTTGCCAGGCACAGAGTATCTGAGACCATCCTCGGCGTTCGTCTCTCCATGCTGCTTTGGAGCGAGTGGCTGAACTCTTCCCGGGTTCGATCCCCGGTGATGGAGGTCGGTTTGCGAATCATGAACCCTCGCTGACCTTGCACGTTAGGCCGTGGGTGACTCACCTGGTGCCGTCGAGGTGCTCCGAGTAGAGAGAGGGAAGCCAAACGAGTAGACAGTCTCGGCTGTCGAACACCGACAGGGTTCACAGCCAACCCGCCATCCTTTACGGGAGTCGGTGTCCTGTCCAGGGCCCCGTTGCATAAAAGCAGGACAAGTCAACTCATTCAGGACGACTATATACCTTGTGTGTATTCGCGTAAGACAACTTCTAGTACGAGTGCAACTCCTCAGGCCAACTCCCTGAGTCGTCCTGAATCCTTCCCCAGAACCAGTTCCTAACGTGGCGGGATGGTAGTCGATATTTTTGATGTGGTCGGAGAAGGTTGGTTTAGAATGCGTTCTAAGCGCGCTTCGAAAATTGCCAACGTGGCACTTGAGGAGAAAGGGGATTTTTCCAACGTCGATTATATGACTCTCAAAAGATCTCATTATCTCTCGGCTGATCAAGGAGCGGAACGAAGCCGAAATTCAGACAATTTTCTATCGCTGGAGGCTTCACATTCAAGATCGAAGAACAAGCCTGAACGAAAATCATGAAAGAATGCAAGAGTACTTAGTTACGGTTTCGACGCTGGTGAGTTTGCAGTTTTGTTATATAAAGGCGGAGACTATGTGGTTGCTCGGAATGGGCCGATCAACTGAGCTGGCCCTTGAAATACACCCTCCCATTTTCCTTCCTGGGTAAAGGCCACAACGCAAACTGAAGTTCTCTGACTAATAGGGGTAGACTATGCGGGTTGTGGGTTAGGGTGAACGACCAAGAAACGCGACCAGTACGCTCGATCGGGATCCCAAGCATGCTCGTAACAACTGGAAGAAATGGTCTTGCAAGTTTTGGGTAAAGGAACAGTGGGACAGCAACCGTGACGCAGGAATATTGAGGTGCAGGGAAGGTCAGGTTGCATGGACAATATCTCGATGCTCCATGCATACAGTTGTTGTTCTTACAGGCGAGCTATATCGTCGCGTGCATTGTCGCCGATGATGCCGTCCCAATCCTCAAAACCGATCTCCTCATCGCCAGTCCAGTCGTTAGCGCCCATTCGATCGCCCACGTCTCGTCCCATTTGCTTCCCCTTGCTGAGATCACCGAATAATAAGCCTAGCTTCCGCTTACCAGTCGCCTTGGCAACATCAATAATGGGAGAACAAAGCAAGAGATTCAAGTGATATTTGATTTGCGAATGCGGATGCGAAATGAGTGATGAGTGTCATGTCTGAATTCAAAGTGTGTATTGTGAATATAACAAGCTAAAGCATAACAAAGAGTTTCATATAGACGACGCGACTAACTGCAAGTTAAAACCTAGCTATAGTTGGTGCCGCTGATTGTGAATCAAGTCAACGTCCAGGCGCACGCGTTTGCTTTCTCATACTGGGCCATCGACCAGTTTTGCGCGCCATTGCTCACGAACACCCCCGCGAATCGATGGATCGAACGAGGCAATGTGGACTTGGACGCTCAGTACATACGCATCGTTTGCTGCTCGAAAATATTCGCTTGTAGCCAGGTTCCGAAGTTACGATCTTCTTGTTGTTCCGCTAAACCCAGAGCGAAATTCCTCCCTGTTTCATGCTGGATATAGGGGCCAATCGATTAGTGATAATATCCGTGTGAGCATCAGTCAAACGAGCTCGGCGCTGACTGCTGTGGTGGCGGATTGAAATCGTTTGAACTCGCCAGAATATCAAACACTCGATACGCAGCAAAATGCTGATGAATCGAGTACCAATTAGTGAGCGTGAAGAGAACAACAGACAACTGACAACAAGACAGGAAGATTACTGTAGGCACCTGATTTATTGGTTGACTTGTGCCATCAGCACCAGTTTCTATTTGCTTAAGCGGCAAGATCAAACTTGACCTAATCAGTTGTCCTAAAAATACATAGGCGCTAAAGCACCGCGACCTCGCTTGAATTTTTCCCCGTCTTTATCCGGTTTTAGGACAACTTTTCGTTTTCGCGCCGGCTCCTACGATACCCGTGTTATACGCAGTTATATGCTACAACACGCGAAAACTAGTTGTCCTGAACAGAGTCGTCCTAAAAGTTGACCTAAATGAGTTGACTTGTCCTGGCTTTTATGCAACGGGCCCAGGATGCCCGCGTGTGGAGATGGTCCTAGTGGAGACACGTAGACGGACGCTGCTGTCTGTGCTGGTCCCCGCACAGCCGAGTTTATAAGGTTTGACTGCTGGCCGGACATCGACCCAAAAAAATTTCAAAAAAGAATGATACTTAATATAACCTCAAGTTTTTAGTGCCTGTTCTGCACTGCTTTTTTGACAACAGACTGCCTTCGAAATACATGAACTCCCTAGAAAGGATGCAGTCCCCTTCTCATGATCACTAGGTGCTGCTTCCACTATTTTACATCAACATTTTTCCACATATTCAGTCATGTGTAATCTACGAGTATGTTCTAGTCGAGCAACCATCAAGCCAGAAATGTGCTTCGAAAGCATCCATTTCGCCTGTCACCAGCCATAATCCAAGCACAAATCTTCTGGCTACCTTCGAAGAAAAAAGCAAAGAACATGAAGCACGTCTCAAATCATCACACCTTCCCAGCCTGTTACTGCAACTAATCTTAGCTTATCCATTTTCATTGCTAGTGGACCTTTCAAAAGTGCCAATTCACCCCAAACAGTTGAATTAATCTTTCTTTGATCTCTACCGCACCTATTACCTTCTTCTCTTAGCTTCAAAGCACGTTTTCGAAAATTTTCTAGCAGAAGCAACCTCATTTTCATCAAACTAAGCATTGATTTATTGCTCAGCTTCACCTAATCGTGCCTTTGCTTAACCTCTAATCCAAACTCATTGCCTTCACTTTGCTCAGCACGAACGAACCATTCCTCGAAGGCATTCCTTTTATCTCGCCTCCTCTAAACCAGTTGCAAGATCAACTAGTCGATTTATGGCACCTAGTCCAACCGAAAATTCCTCGCCTCGTCGTCGAGGTGCGCCCATTTGCCCGTTTTTCCTTGTCCAATTGCATTGAGCCCAGTCGATAAACCAAGACCCATCAGACTCGCCGTTTCTTTCAAATCTTCAATGCCATTCACTGAGTTTCGAAAATAACGAGTTAAAAACTGGTCCAAAAACTAAAACCTAATAGCCGAACAAAAAAATTTTTTATTGACTTGCGACTAGACTACAAAATAAAAGGCTCAAAAATTTCTAAAGTCACTGAATATGAAGGAGAGGTGAAAAATGAAAATGCGCGTTTAGAGAGTTGAGCAAAATGACTCTAAAATCTATTGGAATCTTATTTGTAATCAGTGAAATAATTCCTTGGAGTATTGACTAAAATCGATCCTTTGCTCTTCCTTTTCTTGGACAAAACTTGGCGCGTGTCGGACTAGCTCTCATTTGACACATTCTTTGCAGAAAATGATAAAAATCAGTTGTTTTAGCCTGACATTTTTTAGTTAGGAGCCCGTACCGTGTCGTGAGTCAATTTTTAGTTCCTTGGAGAAACTACTGTTGGAGTCCCAGTCCAATTAGAAGGCTTAATTAGGACCGCATAGAATAATGGGTGTTGGAGTTATGATGCGGGCTTTGAGGATGCCTGGGAATGAATTCATAGGCTGGTAAAAAGGCTTCGTCGCTCCTCACTTCTTCTTCAATCCAAGCCTGAATGCCCCGCAGTGTTAATAAGAAGCTCCAGTTTTTCTTATCCTTGTCTTGAGTTATTAGAAACGGATCGATTCACTCTTGTCACACTGATCCAGACGCACTTTCTGCATCAGTTGCCACCTTAGCTTGCCTATATTTGATGTGGCGCACTGTACAAGCCTGGGTGTGTCTTATCACACATATGGCCAGCTTAGCTGATGCCATTAATTGTGTGCTGGCCTATATGGATGGATTGTGCGCATAGCTTCTTTCCCCTCTGGCCTAGAAAATTGCGAGTAGAGCCTGGCATGAAGCGCGGATTTTCTGACAGCCGTTTCTGATTCAAGGGTTATGAGTTCAAAGTCTGAAAGGGCTCAAGGACTCTTGCAGGTGGTGGTCTTCATGATGTGTGTAGCCTGTGATAATATTAAAATATTGGAGGAAACTGAGGGTTGAAAATCTTCGAAGATCCAGAGACAGTAATCCTAATTTTGTCCAGCCAGTAGAGTATTTTGTCCTACACACCTAGCCTGCCTCATCGGGAACACTAAGGATAAGGTAAAGCATTTCTAAGATTTCGGTGCAGTATTTCTGGTCAAAATTTTGAATCTGATTTATCTGTGGCCAGTTTTGCCACCAGAAGTCTAATAGATCTATCCGCAAGAATGTACAATAGGTACTTTCGTAAACTGCAGTTCCTGTTCCTGCAGTTCTCTAAGGATTTGAATGATTTTTATCAGGATTTGAAAAAGCATCACAATCTCAAAGTGGCGGAAACAAATGTCAATGCTTCTTTAACCACAGAGCGATTCGAACCCTTGCACATCTAGCCCGTGGGCCAAGTGCCTAACGATTCAGTCTGTCCCTAGAACATAATTTGGCGCTTTTGTGTTGAGGAATAGTATTTGCAATGCAACCAGCATTCCTGGCGGTCGGGAGTTCGATACCTCCCATGGCTGGAAGACCACTTGGGTCGAAGTTTCGGCGGGTAAAGTCGCGAGATTTGCTTTCCTCCAGTTGGAGTTTTTTGACTTCGATTTCTACTATCTCCCGCCGCCTGGGTGGGCGTTACAGAAATAACTGAAATTGCACACTCCACATTTTTCCGATCACTTTTTTCTAGGCCTACTAGCAAATGGCATCACATTCGAGCACCATTACGCCATCAACTCTGGATTCTGACCTGCTGGACGAAAGTCACCCAAAGACCCAATGCCAATATTCAGTGGACGACATGCGCCGATTCAATCGTTCCTACATGGCCTTACTCATTTCTGTCGGCCTCCTGGGTAATTTCCTCACCATCATCGTATTCATGGCATCGAAACTTCGTCATGTTCCTAGCAGTCACTACCTGACAGCTCTAGCCGCCGCTGATGCGGGTGTTCTCACATGCCGATTACTCGCCTCGCTCCAAACGGCCTATCCTTATTTATTGATCGGAACGTGCCAATTATTGATTTATTCCAACAATGTCCTGGCCTGCCTTTCAGTTTGGTACGTCGTTGGATTCACAATCGAACGATTTATAGCCATTTGGTACCCACTGGCTCGGCTTCGTTGGTGTACTGTCCGTCGAACAAGGTTGCTCATATTCGCCGCTACAATGGCCGCTGTACTTTATTATCTGTATTTTTTCCTATTAGTTCGAGTTCAACGATCTCAATATCAAATTGAACAAAATACCAACTCGAATGGTTCTAATGACACATCAGACTCACAATCAGATTCAATATCGAACTCTGATCAGAATATCATTTGCGACGTATTACCCAAATATGTCCAACTAGCACTGACCTTAAACTACGCCGACAGTGTCCTAACCTTAATCCTGCCCTTGGTACTCATAATTGGTTTCAATGCCTCAATCGCCTGCAAATTATTGTGTCCAAAGGATGGAACAAAGAAAAATTCAAATCTGCCTATAAATGGTGACGAAACTTGCTCTTTGCCTGCTACTAACCTGCGTAAAAAGATAAATCCTAAAAACGGTCTGATCAGTAAGACACGTCGCGGTCATTGCTTAGAAACCTTGGCATTAAATGCACGCAGTAGTCAACGAAGCAGTTTGCTGCAAGCCTCAGTTTCGACAGCTTGTGGCTCGGTAGTGACCGTGGATTTGAGAAGACATGGAAAATGTGCTAGAGGAGTGGATGAACGGGTAACTAGACTCCTATTCATAATTAGTACAGCCTTCTTAATCATGAACATGCCCGACCATATTCTGCGCATGCTCACATTCACACTGGTCGAATCGGGTCGATGGAAACGTATGTCATTAAATTCGAAATGTCATTTCGAATTATGCCAACAAGTGACCAATACAATTTTCTACACTTATTTCGCAGTTAATTTCGTACTTTATAATGTTGTTGGTGTGAATTTTAGACGGGAATTACGATTATTATTTAAACGGTGTGTGAATGTGGTGTGCATGATATTGCCAGGAGGCAGTCGGCGTGGCGATTTTGACACGTCTTCACTGACTATGTCAAGACATAGTGTCTCGTCGACACGCAAAAATGTCAGGATAGAAGGATAAAATGTGAATATAATTGAATTATCAGCAAATTCATTCATAATAAATCATTGGGTATAGTCGATCTTGCTTAAGAGAGAACTATTCGGACTGCCAAATAATTTCTCGTTTGTATCCAGTATTTGCAATATCCCTGTGTCCAACTGTAGAGTAGGGTGACTGGGCTAACCTTTTCGATGTCTGATATCAGATTTTTTTAGAAATACAAGAGCAATGGTCTCAGGGGAGGTCACGTCAAAAAGGAATTAGTATAACATTGTACAGTTTCAATAGTATAACATGGTACTATCAGCAGGCAACTAGCACATGAACAGCTTTGCACTGCGAGGTATACAAGATTTTGTTTCTCGATGAAGAGTAAAATAAATTATTACCTCCAGATAAAATATCTGGGGCAGTTCTTTCTTCCTACCCTGCAGTGCAGTGCAGCCAACGCTACATGGAGAAACAAAATTTAGTTCACCTCGAAATACAGTAATATTCAGGTGCTAGTTGTCTGCTGCTGGGTACCAAGGCGCGATCTGCAAATGATGTGTAGTTTGGTGTGTGTATATGGCTTAAAAACGATTAAAAATTGTATGCCATATTTCAGGAAGGAGTGATATTCGTGCACTATTCTAGACCCATTTTGTTTTCGACACTTTTGGAAAAGCAAGCACCTAATTTTATATTTTTAGATACACAAATGTGCGCAAAGAAATTCAAATTTTTCAACTCTGGCTGGCTAGTCAGAGTTAAAATATATTTTTTGTGTCCTTTCGATTCATGATAAGATGTTTCGCTTATAGTTCCCACAAATTTACTAATGCACCATTTCTCAGACTTCTCACGTGTCAATGTCATGCTTTATGCATAACAGCACTATACAGTATATAATATACAGTCGAGTCCGCTTAGTATCACCAGCTCCGGACGGGAAAAAGTGTGACTATATCCGGACTGTGTCATATAAGACGAAACGCTTTTTCATAAGCGTTTGTAATCAAAGAAATCAAAATTATGAGGATATGCCAGATCAAAGCTGAAGCGAAAAGGGGCCATGCGCCTTCATGCAAGCGCTTTTTGCGAGAAATCCTAGTGTTTGACGATTTCGCACTTGTTTCAGACTGCCAAGTGTGTAAGTGTGACGCTTTTTTTAATACTTTTCCCGCCTGGCCAAGAAATTTATGTGACAATAAGCGGACTGGGCCAAATTCAGCGTGATAATAAGCGAACTCAAAATACAAACAAAGTATAGGGGCAAAATTCGGGGCTTCGAGAACCTGTGAGAATAACCGGACTGTGACATTATACGGTGTGACTATGTATGAGTGGACTCGACTGTATTACTGCACTGTTTATTCCTTTCGGACACGCTTCAGCGCAATAAGATCGTGGGACACTCGGGGGCTAAGGAGCACATAAAATGATAATCATATTTTACCCACGCAATAGTCGAACCCTCCCATGTAACTGCGCACCCACAGTATAGCGTGAGAGGCTGACGCCTAAACCAACTAGGCCACGACCCGGGTACTTCTACATCGCAAAATTTGAATTTGTCGCTATGCGTTCAAAAAATCACATTGAACAAAAAATTGGTATTTTCGAAACGCCACATATTGTGCTCATCTATAAGCAACAATATCGACTAGCCAGCCAGAGCCTAGACATAGTTTGTAGCATTCGTTCTCATTTTTATAATTCCCGCCATTTTATTGTTGACATTTTCTTATTGCAATTGAGCACATTTGTGTGCGCATGTGGTCGGAGATGCTTTCTGTTAGCCGTGCTGGCTGATAAAAAAAGAGCAAAAGCAATCAGATATCTCTTATCGATCTCTTTTTCTCGGAATAAGAGCTAGTCGCCATCGGCGAATTCGTTCTTCGGTGTCGTTTCTACTCTTTCTTACAAAGTTCCGGTTAAGATCAAAGGCGAAAGATCTCAGAAAAGCAATAGTAATGGCGAGTTCGGGTGTAGTTTCGACGTCGATCTCGAATGAGAAGGTAATTAGATACGCATTTCTTTTTTTCATTTATCCAACTTCTAGTAAAGGCAGACTTACCCTGGCAATAATCACCGCCAATGTGACCATCCTTAGCATGTTTTGTCGGGCTAGCATTTCGAGTTGTGCCATGTGGTCCGCTAGCTTGTCAATCACCCAAAGTCTCTCGGTTTTTTTGATAGGAAGCTCTAGAAAGTGCCGACGGTGAACAAGGAGAACTAGCCGCCCAAGAATTAGAAAACTTGAAGTTGGAAAATGCCGACGATAGTGTGCCTGCTCAACTGCTGACGAAGCATCCGTTGCAATATAAATGGGTGCTGTGGTATTGCAAGCAAGATCGTTCGAAGCAGTGGGAAGACTGTTTGAAACAAGTGGCTGTCTTCGATACGGTTGAAGATTTTTGGGCGTAAGTACATACCTATGGATGGTACTGACTCACTTTTTGAAAACCCATGGTCATGGTTTACTCTTCACCCAAGCAAATGCCTGCAAATAACGGCTACATGAGAAAACTAAAAAGAGGGCCTAAAAAACTTCCCAAAACTTATCAAAACGGTCGAAGGATCACCACACTAGTTCTTAGATCCAGTACTGTAGATTTTGCGAACCCTAAAGCGACCAGTTGCCTTTTTATTAATCTTGAAATCGCCCACTTTCTCGCATGTTATCGTCCATTTTCAACTTTCGGAATTTCTTGCTTTTCAATCGCAGTACCACCCGTTTTGCCGCGCAAAAATCCAGTGATTTTCCTTTTTCAGCTTGTACAATCACATTCAATTGGCGAGTGGTTTATCGTGGGGCTCGGACTACTATTTGTTCAAAGAAGGTATTCAACCGATGTGGGAAGATCCGAACAATGTCGAAGGTGGACGTTGGTTGATTCAAGTTGACAAGAACCGACGCAACGAGCTATTGGACCATTATTGGTTGGAATTGTTGATGGCAGTCGTTGGTGAGCAATTCGATGACTGTGGCGAGTACGTATGCGGCGTGGTGGTGAATGTGCGTCAGAAGGGTGACAAAGTGTCGCTGTGGACCAGGGATGCTACTAAAGAAGATGTAAATCGTCGTATTGGGTAAGCTAGCGATGCTATATATCTTTGATTCCCCGTCATTTCCCATCGTTTTTTTAAGAATTGTCGCCAAGCAAAAATTGGGCCTTTCATCCGATGTGACTATCAATTATGAAAATCATAAAGATACGTGTCACAAGAATAGTTCTAGCGTCAAACCTCGTTTGCGTGTATGAATATACCGAATACACTGGTGGGTAAAGAATAGATTTTTGTTTTTTTTTTTGTCGAGTTGCATTCCTCACTGAAAGTGTATTTGATGAAATGCTATTTCGGTAAGCGTTATTGAACTAAAATTTTTTGTCGTTCATGATTTTTTCCTTCATGCTTTGCCCGAAGGTAAATCTAATATGCATAACATCAGGAAGCTTATTCTGAGCAAGCTTCCTTCTCTGAACAAGACCAGGTTTAGAAGACCTCATAGGAGAAATTTCAGGGAAGTTTTACGCAACGCGTTGTAGGAGTCTCCTACAGTAGTTGCCTCCCTCTCCTAACTCTTAGCGACTAGGAGCTAGGAGAATTTTATGCGACATACCTCTGGCTATTGAACAGCTTGGCCAGTCTTTTTCAGTGCCCTTAAAAATTGCTTCGCCAACCGTTCAGCCGAATGAATGAGTGCCTGATGGTCAGCCCTATCGATTAATCGATAAAGCTTTCCATGACATTTCCAAAGCGTGTGCTGGTGCTCTCATGGCGGAGGCTTAGTTGCTAGCTGTGTTCTTCAGACAATAAGATCATGCCAGATCAAACTAATGAAATGAAATATTCTGAAGTTCTTCGACGTCTCGCGATCGCTGAATTATTTTGCGCCTTTTTCATCGTAGGCCCCCTGATTTATATGTTTTTCTTTGCTGGTCTCTACTTCTTCTTTTATTTCGTCCTGTCAGTGAGTACCATCCTCTTTGTGAGTACCCCCGGCAGTATCAGCGGCGTTCTGGGTGTCTTGGCCTATGGAAAACGTGCGAACGATGCGCGCCAAAGATGCCTGGCTCTTGGTCACTTTGTCCTGTGCATAATAACTGGCACAACTGATTTTCTACATTTACTGGTCTTTATTTTGTTTGTTCTTCCTCTTCACTTGGATTTTGAGAGAGTTGGTTTAACGAGACTGGCTTGGGAGTTCTGATAAGCGGATTGACATCAGTTGCAACGCTGGCTGTAAACAGTAAGTTGCAGGCATTAGCACCCCACTAGCCATTCATGTCGGTCGTTTTCAGTGGTCTGCAGTATTGTGTCTGCTGCTTTTACTTGCAATTATTGGTGTTGCACAAACAAACAAGAAACTGGGACAAATTTAATGACAGTGACTGTTGAGAGACAAGATCAAGATGTAAGCGAATATCAGCTAAAGCAGTTAACGATAGATGTGTGCGTCCCCAATGCCTTTCAGATCCGGCCGACTGACCCGCTTGTGAAGCCACAAAACGACGAGCAAGACAACCGATAAAAATGTATTCGGTACTATTGATAGAAATCATTTGAGGGGCTCCATGCATAACGGTCATACTGTATCCTTTCCAAAAAAGTCTGTTATCACAGACTCAAAACTTTTAGACCAGCCAATGCACACAGTGGAACCAGGGCTTGGGATGGCTGGTCTATTCGGCCACTACTAAGCGCAACAATCGCTTAGGAAATACGAGTATGTCTGAGCAGAAGCTGCTTTTTCTGCATGAATATCAACAGAACGACTGATCCTGGCAACGAGCAGAGGATCATGCAATCCTGTGCTCGTGGTCCACAAAGTGGGCTGGGAGTGTCTAATTCGCGGGCTATGCGTAGTAGCGCTTGCTCTTATTGTTAGTAGGAGTGTTCGACTAGCGGCAAAGGTAAATCATTTTGTGTCATGTGTCCCTTCATCTTGGAGCGGTTCATCACTGATATGATAAACCATGAGCATGAACATAAAGTAGGAAGAAGGGGGAGGGGGAGATTTTCCAGTGTCCTTTGAGGCAAGGCATGTAACGATAAGCCATATCACTTCACTCGCAGCGCTACAGCTTTGGCGAGTTTAGGTTGCTCGTGTGAAACAGCACAGCTGCCTTTTGGGAGTCTGTCTGAAGAGCAGCAGTGCACAGAACACAAGCTTTTTGGATTTGATGCTGACATCCCAATGCATACATACAGTATATATGTGCGGGCGATTACGCGCTGTGCGCAGCGCCTAACATGTTGGGACACTTCCCTTTTTTCTTGTGGCCGAGTAGACCAGCCATCCCAAGCCCTGCTTCCACTGTGTGCATTGGCTGGTCTAAAAGTTTTGAGTCTGTCACAACAGACTTTTTTGGAAAGGATAAAACCTTTTTTCGTTTTTCGCTAGAAACCAGTTTGGTTGAAAACACTTGTTGGAACAACTGATAGAATTGAGTGACCACAAAACACCTTCTTCCAAACCTCTTAAAGAGAGAAACATAAAACGGAACGTGAACCCCCGCCCATGAAATTACTCGTAAAGACCGCCTACAGATCGACCATTTCATAGTCTGAAACTCTCACCCGCACTACCGTGTCTGCTCATGAAATGCACAGATTTTTCGAATATGTACTTGAAGATATACAGGCGGCAGGAAAAACAACAAAAGCTCATTCGTAAGGATTCGTAATTCGTGAGGCTCATTCGTGCGTAATTCGCACGGAGAACTATCTCATGCTCGAGTGGTCTTAACTTCTTTATCCTCAAGCTAACAGAACGCTCAGGATCCGCAACTTTTATCAAGTTATTATTAGCTTTAATTTTTCTCCACAATATTACCTCCACATCCAATAAAACATGTCCTGACCATGGAAATTCTTTCCACATCATTTATTTCCGTTCACGTACTCTCAATTTATTATCGGCAAATTTATTGGTGTCTACCAAGCCCATCTTCGTGAGAGCGCGCTAACGATAAGCCTAGCCACTCAATGGCGCTGCGCCTCAACCCGTTCAGTTGATGTTTCTAAACACCGCGCCGAAAAGTAAAACCAGCGCCAGCAGCTTTCGATAGTAGATAACTCAAGAATGATTAAACCAGAAAAGTTGATTTTTCGCAAGCTTTGCAAGATAAGTCAGATCTGCAACCATGTCAATTTTTATCGAAATCCGTCCAGTACCTGACGAGTGACGGATAAAAAAAGCTGGAACAGTGACTATTTTCGGAATTAACTTTTCGAAAATTGAAGCTTCAAAAAAATGACCGTCAAAAGGCAGAGTCCGAAAGTTTCAGCTTTCAGAAAAACTGACATTCACAACTGTGCGACCTCTGGTTGTTGATCTAGGCACATGTTGTTCCTCCTCCTCGTCTTCTCCCCCCTGAACAAGAAATCGCGTATTCTGGAACTCGACAATGGGCGGACGGATTTTGATAAAAATTGGCACGATTCTAGACTCGGCCGATTCTGCTACGTGTGCAAAAAATCAAAAATTTTCGTCGCCCCGTTCTCGAGTTATTAGCCGGCGAAAATCGTCCTTTAGCATTGGGCGTCTGGTTGGCTGGTCTAAGCAGGCACTACCGTGCCTGCTGATGTGACAAAAACATGATTTTGAGATAATTGCAACTAAAGTTGAATGGCAGCCGCTATAGAACTAAAGATGCTCAAGACTTAAACTTTGAATTTTTAAATTCCTAAATGGCTTAAAAGTTTTTTGAGCCTCAACCTACGTAGCCAATTAACTCATGGAGTGTTAATTAGCTAATCAAACGTACATATGACCATTAATTTCTGCCGACTCCCAGCACATAAGCTCTATGTCCCACATATGACCTTTTTATTTTCCACATTTTCTGGGTGCATAACGGTAACATGTGACTATTTCCTAAATCCCCATCATTTGAAAACATCTTTTTTAATCGAAATTCTTGCTACATCTCGCAGGAACGATACTCCGCTTTTACGAATGCACAAAGGATGGCAAGTAAGAAAGTAAAAATTGAATTTTAGTAAAATTTGCTTTTATTCGGCCGCCAACAAACTGCGCTCCTATCCTCCTGTGGTCT
>JASANH010001619.1:0-52634 GCA_030248295.1 Mesodorylaimus sp. YZB2_4
ACCCGTATCCGTGAATTTGTAACCTCTATAAGATGTTACCACGTTTTCAGACCCATAAATCCTATCAATACGGCCCTGCGTTTTAGTGCTGTGGGCGAGATGAGAGAACTCCCTTCGTTTCGCATGATTGGCCCGAAAGACATCATGCAGTCTGAATTTCGAAGAAAACTTGCGAAATTCTTTTAGTCCGACCTCAGGGTACACAGTGAGTTCGCTGCGATCCAACTCTTTGCACTCCACAAAATTGAAATCTCCTAGACAGACGCATGCATCATGATATCTGAACCTTTGCAAAGTTGTCTCGAACAAATTATCAAAAAACACCCTCCTCTTATTTTCTTGAGCTGGAGCATAAAGGCCAATACACATGAAAATCTTATTCTGATACTTTGCTGTCAGTACTACGGCTCGCCCTGATACACTTGTTATCCTAATGACGTCAGAAAATAAAGAACTCCTATTTACCAACAAACAGACCCCTGCACTGAACTCCTCCGAAAAAGAATGATAACTCCTGAATTTTCGCTCAAAAATATTATCAAAATACGCAGCCTCCCTAGCACTTCGAAAATGGGTTTCTTGAACACATAGCAGATCATAATGTTTCAAAAATTCAAAGACTGCAAGAGTTTTTTGGGGCTTATCCCTCAATCCTGCTGCGTTGTATGTTGAAAATTTAATATTAGACCCTATTTTGTTCCTGGGGAGAGAGCGAAAAAGAAATGCAAAAACTAATAAAGCAAAAAGGAAGAATAATTAAGACTGTTCCTATTCTAGCGCCAGGTGACAGGCATTCATGACTTACGGACATTCGGGGGTTCCTGGTGGCCATCAGTGCTCGAGTCGTCGCTACTGTTCCGTTCGAAAGCTCGCTTTCGTTGTTCCAATCGTCTTCGTTCTTCTTGGATCTCCTTGACCTCATTATCGTACATTGCCATCGCCATCATGCGGTCCCGCAAATCCGTCAACAATTGGCCAAAAACATTCATGCCCTTCCACTTAGATTTGTCTTGGATCGCTGGGTCATCTCGAGGGGGGCCGGCGCCCCCCCCGGGGCCTTTTGGTTTCCCTCCCCTCCGACTCTGTCATAATGGCTTCTTTATGAGAGCACTGGTAATGATGTTGGCTGTGCATGCTTAAAGCGCAGGTATAAGAATGCAAAAGTTATATTCTACTACCTGTTTTGGGGCCCTAAGCCGCCAGCAAGGCCCCCTTTCTTCCATTATTGTACCACATCTTACCATCACCGTCTCACTATGTTTTATTTCAGGTAAAATCGATACTACATGTAAAAAGTGAGTATACCTACAGAGAAAGTTTTTTTGACAGGTTTTCTGTCTTGTCTTCAATTATCGCTGCCATCACAAATAAGTATACGGTATACTTGTTATTACAATGGAGCCTATAATGGGCCAAAATCATGTTTACTCGAAAGTCCGCCCTATGCGGGATCACGTTGGGACTCTGTCTCGAATAGTGAGCCCTCTTAAATATCCCCCTAGGGCCCTACAGTAGTCAAAACTAGCGGCTCAGACCCGCCGTGGTTTCTTTTGCAAGCTGAAGTCGATGATTTAAAGTAACTTGATTCTGGATTTGAGATTCTTCTGGGAGTGAATCGAACATATTTATTCTTGATTTCGCTTACTGGGCTGCTAAATTTATTCAAAGATTGTTCAAAAGTGCACTGGCACTTCCAGCATACTGTGTCTTCGCTTACCTTCTGTGGTATGCTGTGCATACTGTTAGCCAAACCTGCAGTAGTGTTGGTATGGATATACATCAAAAGTATGTCTATCCTATATCTAATGAGCAGTCGAGATATGAATATGAATATCATATCTATAAAGATATCTTTTCGAAAATGAATATCTGTGTCTGCATGAATCATCTTCTGGGGGACACAATAATAATTTGAAAATCCTCTAGAAATCCAAAATTCATGGATATGACCCCCGCTTGAACGCTGTAGCATGAATTTTGCAATGTTCTCTCAAGACTAGTGGCACATCAATATGTTGCTCTTGGCGGGTTTACCTGGACTGACCCAACCACGCCGACGAAGCCCAGTGCCAAGGATTATGTCGTGTTCCAATGATCAGTATTCGTATGTTCATATTGTAGCGACAATATGAGTTGCTGCCTAATCGCTTGCTCATTAGCATAAGTCTTAATTATGCGTCTAACCAAATTTGGGCCTGCGTCATGTTCGTGCCAATTTTTCCTACTCACTCACTGTTGCTGCTTGTGCCGAGAACAGCCGCCTCCTCCTCGCGTCTTGTCTTCGCGTATACCGAGCACCGGGTCAGACCCGTGGCAAGGTAGGATACGTATACACGACTAGTTACAACATTGAATTTGCTTGCGCCTGATGCTGCTAGTGTTGCTGTTGTGCACCATTCAGACCAGGAGCTCATGCTATTGGCTCATCGCAGCTAGGCAAGCGACTTGTGAGAATCCAATAGCGTCTGCTCATTGTGCTTTTGATGCTGAATTAGACCTACGCGAGAGGAGCATTCTATCAAAGGGGCGAGCAAACCAACATCAAAAGGCAATTCATAGACACTGCGCGCACAGATCCACTGGATGGTCTAAAAGTTTTTGATTGTGATTCATTGAAATCCGAGAGACGATTTCACAATTAAAAATTTGGTAGCTCGTTTCTTCCCTAGACCTCTTGCAGACTATGCTTTACGGATGCCTCAATTCACATTTTCTTCAATACGAATGTATGTATAGTCAAGCTGCATCGAGCGCAAGCCGCGGGCTTGGTAGGCCAAATTAATCGACTGTACGCCTCTCATCGTCAGTTTTCACAATTCTAATGTGAGCAAAGCTAATCGTAAGTCGTTTGTGCCCACTGCTGCTTGCTGGACTTGAACGGTTACCGCAAACCCAGTAAGCAGCAGCCATTGTGAGCAGTCTGCGAAGAGTAAAAAAAGAAAGTCTTTTTGATATAGGCTCTTAATTTTTCAGATTTTTATCAAATAGTTGTGACTTCGGGGTTTTTAGAAATCTAGTGAATCTATACAGTATCTCAAATGAATATCAACGTAGGCCACTCCACTCTCCTCTTCACTCTAGGCTTATGGTTCTTGCTGGTCAAAAAACTTATGGAGTGGTCCTCGTATTTTAATATCTTTTTAAAAGATATGATTGAAAATACATTTTTTATGTCTATTCTGAGTCATATCTGTGTTTATATCTTTTCCCAAGTTCATAATCCACACTAGCTAAAATCCGATCTCAATTTTTGTTAGCCGCTTGTTCAAGAATTTCTGACATGTGTGTTGCATCCAGGCAGAATTTCTTTCTAAGCAAAATGCCCTGCTGTAAGAATTATTTCGAAGCCTCCAAGCTTCTAAGTCTTTACGCGAGGCACACAGTACAATAATTTTGGGACGCTTGAAGGTTTATGGTCTTGACTGACGATTCCGCCGAGTCACTTCACTATCACCAAAGTGCGTACAACTCCGGTTAGAGCAGAAACTCGTACATCCGGGACGTTGATGAGTAGCTTTTAATGCCGCCTCCTGCGCTTGCACAGCTGCAAGCAGTAATAATTGTGACGCTGAAAATGAAATGCATGGAAGATTTCGATTGCTAATCGATGCACACGCCGGACTGTCATGACAGAAGAGGTAATGCGAACAAATTTATTCAAAGTAGAATTGGTGGTATAAATATAAAAGGCATCGGGCACTCTGAAACTCACAGATTCGATCTGCATATAACTCTTGCAAAGATGTCCTCACTAAAGTACATTATAGTACTCGCCATTCTGGCCACACTCGCGTCAGCTTTGAGCCTCGGTAAGCAGCTTGGGTTCTGTTCAGTTGACCCATATGTCAAGAATTATGGGGCTCAGTGGGGATGTTAATGATTTTTTTCTTTCAGAGGAATTACACAGGCGCGTTGCGCGCCAACCTTATCTTTGCTCATCGGGAGCGCAAGCTGTCAGCAGGTGTCTACCAGCATCAGGCTTCTTACCTGCTCGCTGTGGCCGCACTGGCTACACATGTGACACGGCCACGAATTTTTGTTGCTTGACAAATGGAAATGGAAATACGGGTGTCATCAATCCGGGCAACAATCCTAACCTGCCAAACAATCCAAATGCCAGGCCAATGCCGGCATGCCCAGACAATACCCCGGCTATATCGTCGTGCTTTTATGGGTATTGCGGTGCCTTTACTGGGCTTGTGTGCACCTCAACGCGACTTTGCTGTCCAAACAATCCAACCAATAGTGGACAAGGAAGTATGTCAGGCAGTTTCAGTTGGATTTCTGCCACTAAATCCTTTGACTTTCAGATAATCCAAACAATCCTAATCAGCCTAACCAACCGAACCAACCAAACCAGCCCAATCAGCCCAACAACCCCAATCAGCCATCAAATCCGAATCAGCCCAACCAGCCTAACCAACCAAACCAGCCCAATCAGCCCAACCAGCCCAATCAGCCGAATAATCCGAGCCAGCCTAACCAACCAAACCAGCCCAGTCAGCCCAGCCAGCCCAATCAGCCGAATAATCCGAGCCAGCCTAACCAACCAAACCAGCCCAATAACCCCAACCAGCCCAATCAGCCGAATAATCCGAGCCAGCCTAACCAACCAAACCAGCCCAATCAGCCCAACCAGCCCAATCAGCCGAATAATCCGAGCCAGCCTAACCAACCAAACCAGCCCAGTCAGCCCAGCCAGCCCAATCAGCCGAATAATCCGAGTCAGCCTAACCAACCAAACCAGCCCAATAACCCCAACCAGCCCAATCAGCCGAATAATCCGAGCCAGCCTAACCAACCAAACCAGCCCAATCAGCCCAGCCAGCCCAATCAGCCCAGCCAACCAGTCAATGCGAATCAGCCAAACACTGGCAATATTGCTCGCAATCCGAAGAAAGGTTAACGCGCGCCCAATCGTTGCCGCGTGTCCGCGGAAAGAGCTCAAATCAAATAAGCTCACAGTGAACGATGGGCGGTCATAGGTGTTTTGGCGGTGCCTACGATTACTGTATAATAGTGACACTGCTATCCTAACAAGATCAAACACGGACCTTATTTTATGCTCACCTAATATGTTGCCGCAGTCACCCCATTTTCACTCTGATTCATGTGGCCATGTCACGCATTTATGTAAGCCCCGCCTGGTAGGCCATGGCGTGTGGGAGAGAGTAATCGATACTCTCCCCTGTCTGGGAGATGTCAACCCCTCGGGTTGATGTTTCAGACATAGGTATGGTCGCAAGATTTCCCGCCGACTTCGGTCGGCCACCTCCCTCCTACGCCTGACAGGCTTGGTTACATTTGATCGTGAATATCGCCAGCCAGGAATGCACTGTCTGTAAACAACAGCCCAGTCTTTAGACCATTTTACTCGTTTGCCGCAACCTTTCATTTCGAAAATATATCCTTCAACCCATGATAAACCCATACCAATTTTAAATATAGAGCAATTTTAAGTCGTGACACGATAAAATGGTTATAAATTTTGGATATCTGCAATATGAATGTATGTGTTTTGCCGAGCTGCGTCAAGCGCCAAGTGGTGATCAGGTGCAAGGCACATGTACTGTATACTGCACATTAAAACAGTAGCAAAGTTAGCAAAGAAAGAGTATAAATGTCGACTGAAAATTACAAAGTCTATTTCTATTCAAACTTCCTCTTCCCTCGACTTGTAATCACGCTCGCTCAAATCGAAGCTGCTTGCTTACTGTTTTCACTGGTGCGCCGAAAGCAAAAACTGTGAGGAAAACTGCTTTTATCTGTGAGGATTACTACCCTATGCTCTTTGTAGGACAACTGATTCGACCACTGTTAGTTGTCTTTAGCAAATCAAATACTGATCGAGTTTTGCGCTGAAATCGCCATTTTCAACCCTGGAGCGGTCAGCTCTTGCACTTTTGGGGTGGAGGAGAAGGCACCAGCAAATGAGCTGGCATTACAGTACGATAATGCGCGGGCGCAGTGTAAAGTCTAGTAAACCATTGGGTAGAGCGTCCATTTGTACGCTCTCATGACGGCTTTGATGTGTCTAGTTCCTGTGACTGGCGAGTCGCTTTCTGCAAAAATCTGTTTGTCTTGCTTGAAAATCTAGAAATTGAGCCACTAGCTGTAATTCGTTGTCTGATGCAAAAGAACAATGCTGACATACTCATGATGAACTCCCTATTTTTTTATGGGGCCTACCGCCAAGCAGTGCCAGCGTTGTTCTTTCGCATCATATGTACATGTATATTGAATGATAGCTCGGTGGTCAATTGCAAGGTCTCCAGGCATTTTTCATGACAAACAACCCTCTGAATTGACTCACCAGTCACAAGAGCTGGGCTGACCAGAATAACATCACAACCATAAAAATGAATACTGCACCAGCGCCTTATTGAATTGCTGACTCATTGCTGGATAGCCCTGGTTTGCCCAATAGTATGTCTTGTGGCAGACACGGCAGACATACATTAAGCATGTATTATCAGCTCACCCCCACGGCAGCCTGAAACAAAAACACTCTGCTGGGGACCTCGCACTGATTGCCCTGTAGGCTGCAATTAAAAGACTGATACGCCACAAAGATAATGCAAGGATAATCCACCACAACCCACAATACGGCTCAAAATCCCCCAAACTAGTCCACATACAAAGTGATCTACTACCATAATCGCAGTCATAGAAAGAGGAGCACGAGAATATCACAGGAAAATCTTGTCATCCATCAGGGTCTTCAATAAAAATAAATTTCGATCGAGCGTCTTCATGGTTTTCAACTTCAAGACTCTCTAAAACAGTAAGCTCAATACGTGAAATCCTTAGTTTGTTTGGGCCGAGTAGGAACTCAAATGTCAGAGCAGCCAGCCGTAAGCAACTCTACGATGGAGCAGTTCAGACCAGGAACTCAATACCAGCTGGCCTCAAAGTCTGCAAACCAAACCAGTCACTCGATCTCATGCCTGGCCCTGACTGTATACAGACGGACCAGTCCCCTAAACTAATACATAGATACTGTAGGTGCAAATAAAGCTAACCACCCAACCCTGTTATAAACGCTATGAAAAGCAAATCTATGAAATTCCACATCAGGCGGAAAAGCAGTCGTTGCGCCATTATAGCGTTCTTTACCTTCCACTGTCCATTTGGATTTATGCCACGATAGCCACTCATGACAAAATTCTTTCACATCACAAATACGCACCAGCTCCGGCGTCTCGCAAAGTGTTTCTGGGTGAATGTCGCACTTTTCATTGTGCGGTATGGGTGAGCTTTTGACCACTGCCTGAAAAGCGAAGTGTGAAACATCAGGCTGATAACAGCACAATACTCTAGTTTCCTCGCCAATGTCAGCGACACCCTTTCCAAATCATCTAATAACCAGAACTGAGAAGGCCAATCTAGCCGTTTCTCTCCGTCCATATGTTAGCTCAACCTTTTCATAAGCTAATCAGGTAATCTCGCTTTTGTAATCATGTGCCAAATAAAACTGCATCTATCGGACCTATGACTTATCAGCCAGGTCTCTGGATCAGTCGAATCAGCCTTGGGTCTGACGTCGAGAACATGGACACTTTGTTCTCGACTTGACATGCGGCTTGAAAAGTCGCTATCTCGTGAGAACATTTCAGCTTCTTCAAGAATTCTTTCGCTTAAATGCCCCATTGATATCCAATCACAAGACAAGCCCTACTTACGCTAAAGAGAAGCATCAAACTTGCCCATAACACGAAATAAGCTTTACGTTTCGATACCATCCTCCAACCATCGACCATCACTCACTCCATGCATTCCACGCGGTTTTTGTGGCCAGCAAGTACACCATTAGTGGACGTGGTTCAACGTTAGCATTCCACGAACACAGGTCATATAAGCTTGAGCAGATGTCAAACCGCTGCGCAAATGTATTTGTTTTATATGCATTCCTTGTTTTCGTCTTTGCTCGATAAAGTAAACATAACGGGCACGAATTATTTGCAAAGGGCATTAAATTGTAAACAGGAACATCAAATAATGGAATTACTCTGAGCAATTTTCGACTAGAAAATAAATTACTGTAAATCCTCAACAACATGTATATCTCAGGGAAAAATTCTTTGCGAAATACTGTGAAACAGTATTATCTACAGAACTTTATGACATATTTGAAGCACCATCGTTTTGATTTGTGCTGCATAATCTTCCCAACTTTTTGTCATCGCCAGAAATATGTCTATTATAGGACTACGATTTATCATTATATAGGTTTAATAATAGGTCACCTAGGACTTGATTGAATTCCTAGCACCCCTCCCTTTTATCCCTCTGCTACGCCCTTTTGAAATCCTACAGTGTACATACTATTGAAATCCTACATAGTAACAAATGAGGATTCACAATAATTACCATAAATTTTTTAAGAACAGCTTTTTTCGACCTAAATACCGCATCCTTGTGGCTTCCCATCCTTGTCCTTAATCACTGCCTTCACCAATTCGATTTGCTTTGCGTTGAGTCCCCACTGTTTTGATTCCTTTTCAAATTGTTCCAAAGTCCCGTAGCCAGCAGCGTAACCGTTCAGTTTGGCTGCAATGTGGCTGCTGATCACTTCCGGATTACTCAAGCCAAGTGAATTGAACAGCGGTTTTTCACATCGCAATAAATATTTTTGATGATAGCTGAAAATAATTTGTAATTAGTTTATATATTTTGTTTTGATTCCTGATGATTTGTGCATGAAGCTTGGGGCGGATGGCTGGAAAATGTGCACATTGTTAGATCTGAAAATGGCAGAGAAACCATGAACAAAAATGATTATTATCGTCATTTTTTGCCGGGTCTGCAATCCATTTTTTAAAACTAATAATGAGTGCTTTGTTTGTAGCTCTCAGTTAAACACCAAATGTTTTTCACTCAAAATTTTTCGAATATGAAAATGCACTTACTCTTCCGCGTTATAAAATCTGCCGATGGGCAATATTTCAGTTACAATTTTATTCTGCCTTTTCTTTTGTTCATTCTCCAAAGACTTTTCAGCAATTTGCTTTTCTTGATCATTGTAATAAAAAATTGCGGAGCTGAAAAAGCAGTTTTTTTGACTCTTGCTGTACACGGCAGGTCGCTAAATCAGCGGAGCCGACCTGTGTCTGCCACGGGAGACAAAGTACTTACATGTACTGCCTTTTATGTTTGACCGTTGGATCATGCGCGTCCCAAAATCGAGCCAACAGATTGTCGAAGGTGATCACAGATGGATCATAATCCACTTCAATTGTTTCGATATGATTTCCTCTGAAACAACAAATGAAAGCTTTAAAAGTAATTTCTTGAATATATTGTCTTACAAATTCCTGTACGTCGGATTTTCCAAATTTCCACCAGCATATCCAACTCTGGTGCGAACAACACCTGGTGAAGAAGCTAAATAAGCTTCCGAATGCCAGAAGCATTGTAAACCGAAAGCAGCTTTCAAAATTTTCACACTCGGCTCGTAATACTTGGTCATTTTTGAAAGATTTCCTCCAGCGTGTTGATCTTGCAAAATTTGTACCGCTGACTGACTAGAGTGTACTTGGCTGGCGAAAATAGGATGCTGGCGTCTTGTTTGTGCACAGAAGTAAACAGGTGAAGTTAGGTCGGGCGATAAGAATTCGATAATGACAAAGATGGATGATGCAATGGCGGCCGACGAAATGTGGATTGCGAAGTAGGTGGAAGAAGTTCGTTCTGCACTGAACACTTTTCCGATCTCTAGCACCTATAGCAGTGCAAGCAGACTGTTTACGACTGCGGCTGCTCTCAAACATTGTAAAGCATCGAAACCAGCAGTGTGAAATTTTACCGCATGAAAGGATCCTCCTCACACAGTTCGCGAGTAGCAGTGAAATTTGATTCCCAGTTGAGGAAGTTATTGAACAGTACTCGTTAACATGGCAGATCATTAACTGACCAGTTGAGGATAACTGACTGAGGTTTCTGAGTAGCGTTTAGAAGGGCAGTTATGAAACACTGCCCACATGTTTATGTCGTAAACCTTCTTACCTCAAAGATAGCCAAGTCGCATCGATTCTTCGTATATCACGCAATCTACTGTAAACTGAGAGTGAGCGTATTCGACCCCTCCATCGTCTCCGTCAGCACCAATAGGCAGATCATGTGCGTCATTCAAATCCTCATCATCGCGCTGATAAAGGCCAGTACCTAATCCGGTAGTCCGTCACGTATGAAGAGGCCACATCCGCAATTCACCTGGATGCAAGAATGAAGTAACCTAAAGGGGTTGGCAAACCTGGAGTGGTTCTCGACCTGCTGCTTCGTGCCTTGCCCATGAGTGCCTTTGGTGGTGGCTGACAATCAGTCGAGCCTTAGTAAATTGTATCTCGATCCACGTGCAGACGTGCGTGCAGATGAGGGTTCGATCAGCTTAAAAAATTTTCTTCACTTGATATCGAATTTTTATGTTTCGAAACTAACTGACTGACTGAAACATGGGCTCGGCGATATTGATCACCAAAAATCAATTTCCAAAGCTAGATCGGCCGACACATCATTTATGAGTGAACATACTTTACAATGCCCCGAACGGCGTCTGCTACCCGATTTTTTAAACAAAAGGATCGCAAAATTTGAATTTTTATCAAGCCCGACACGGGTGTGAAAAAGTACAAAAGTTAGGAAATTTTGACCGCTAACCAGAAAGGCGTTTTTTGACTATCTTGTACATTTCTACTTCAATACACTGAATTGCAAACTCACAGTCCGGCTGCCCACTTCGTGGAACTGCTCGGTCAGAAGTGTTCAGCATTCTAAACACTTCTGACCGAGCAAAGAGGCCAAAATAGATAACAATAATTATCAATTTTTTTGCATTTTTTGCTGTTAACTAGCTATTTCCCCAAAGCCCGCTTCCAAGAATGATTACCACCTACTTCACTCTTTTCGACAACACAGATTCACCTTGCGCTTGCAATTCTATACTCCTCATTTCACATTCATCCAATTCTTTCTTCTCTTTTTCTCCACGTCCACTTTCCGCCGTTTCCAAATCCGTTTTCTTATCCAACTGCAATTGCTTCTTTAAATCTAAATGCATCCATAAAGTGATGAAAAAGCAAATTAACATGACGAAAGCAGCCAAAAGAAAAGCGAAACCAGAACAAAACGAAACTGTAGCTCGATATACATTATTAAAAATCAGCATAGTGCACACGTAAGCTAAATCTGTAGCTATGCCATTGGCCGCCAGTGCCTTGCCAACTTCATCAGGTTCCACTTGTCTGGCCAGAAATGATTTCAATGAAGCCACCAAGAGCGTGTTAAAACAACCAACCCCAGCTGCCAGGTACAGCATCCAACCAGAATGAGCCAATCCGGTCAAGGTCAAATGCAATATGCCTGATGTTAATGCGAACAGGATGACCACAGTTTCTTGCGCTTTTAAATATTTCTTCATCACACACGCGCCTAAAATATTAGCCAAAAGGGCGAACGAATGTTGAATACCTTTGAAGGTGCCGAGTGAAGAAGCCGTCCAGAAAAATGGACGATGGAAAACGTAGAGACTGAGAACAGGGCCAGTGTAAAGCCCTAATTCGGCCATCATGTAGCAAAAGAATATGAAAATGGTCAATATCATATAAGCACGCTTATGATGCTGACGAGGCTTGACCAAAGTATGCCATACTTCCTTGTACAATTGACATACATATTTCCATGTACTGATCAATTCACTGAATGGACCAATCTTACTCGAATTGACTTCTTTCGCCTTTTCCACGTTTTCATCATTTTTCGCCACTTTATCGATCGATCGATTTTCCTGCGTCTTATCGATTGAGTTCTTTCCTTTAATTTCGTACATTCTCCGCATTTGTTCTGGTGGCATTTGACGAATTCGAGCAAAGGAATAGAAAAATCCCATAGTTAAAATAATTTGAGCCAATAAAATTGCAGCTGATGGTCTTAAAATTTTTAGTAGACGGCCCAACAAAAATGACCCGATCACTTCAGATATCGATCGACTTACCGATACCAGTGTCATTCGAAATATCAGCGTATCCCTGTCCTGCACCAGATCAGCCAAGTAGGACAAGGATGATATCATGATAATGGCCACGTAGCCAGTCAGACCTGCCACTGTATTCGAGAATGCCAAGACATAGATTGGCACATGGGCCGGATATCCAGAAACCAGAATTAGGGGAAAAGCAGCAAAGATTAAGCCAGCGAAACCAATCAAAATGCTGACTTTGCGGCCGTGCCGATCACTCCACGCACCCAGGAACATGTCTGCTGGCACTGCTGGAATCATATAACACAGCGATAAGAGCATGGCCCACGAGGAAGCCGATTTCTGCACTTTATCTTCTAGAATTGGATCACTTTTCAAATCATCGCAATTAATGGAGGAGTCATTGATTTTAAAATATTGGACACACACTGTTTTGTAAATGACTGCATGCTGTGAGACATAATATAAAGCTAAGGCGAGAAAATTAAAGAAAATAATCGGTTCAACTGTGATCAGTTGAATTTTTTTGATAATAATTGATTTCAAATTCGATACCTTCTCTGAGGCGTTACTCATTCCTTCGATTGCTTCGAAATTGAACCAGAAAATTAACACTTTCTATTCGGAATTTATACGCCAAGAAGGGCTGTGTCAAGATTCCATTTTCGGTTAGACGCACCCAGCAGCACTTGGATTAATAAAATGGCTAAATACACTTCAATGTGTGCCATACGTAGCCAATGACGCACTGACCCACCAAAAACTGTTTGCTTTTCTGAAACTAAACTTTTTCAGAAATTTTCTTATTTATCTTTTCCCTGATTCTACATGTTTAGCACATGTGCAAAGGTGACCCAAAATGGAGACGTCATTTGTGTGCTCAGGTGTGAATATTTCTGCTGAAAACATCGAGCACATACACAACATCTTTCAGTTCGCTCCACGCTGTAGAAGTGAATCGAAAATTTGTATAATTATTCTGCTGCTTTTATTAACTGTTTGACAGAGGACGTTGCAAAGTCTTAAATCAAGAGCAATTGCAGGCTTGTCGCTCTTTGCCTTTGGGCACGAAGATTTTTGACAAGGCAGTAGAAACAGGATGCAGCGCCCGAAAGCGCCTTGTCGAGAGCCTTATTCTGGTCTCTGGTCTCTGTACTGATTGTGAGCTCACAGGACAGTGTCGACACCCGCCGCGTGGGAGGTTCTTTGATGCTTTGGTTTTTGTTCCTGGATAACCAGTTTTGTTATTAGAAAACTTAAAGAGAAAAGGCATAAAATTTGGGTAATTAACCAATTGAGCCCTGGCCAGGAGTCGAACCCCGGCATCTGGAATTACACTATGCACAATACAACACTACAAGGTGTCGCAGAAGTCCAGTTATCACTTTGAGGCTGCCTTGAAAGTCACAGGTACAAGATATGCACATGAAATTTCACTCAGAGATACTACATTCCATCGGCTATCGACTAAAAGAAAAATTATTCGAGTCGACTATGCTACTGGAATACTGGTTTCTACAGTATGCCTGCCGCTTAATAATGCGTTACTAATTGTGCATGAACCAGTTTTATAATTTGTATCTGGTAACAAGAGTATGACGCAATAAACAGGGAAGGCCTCGTAGCCTCGTGGCCTCGTGGCCTGGTGGGTTAGGCGTCTGCCTCTCACGCCAGGTGCGCAGTTACGGGCGAGTGTTCGACTCGCGGGCAGGTAAATCATTTCGTGTAAAATGTGTCCCTTCACCCTCGAGTGCGCATAAGCGTTTGGTGATGTGGTAAAACATGAACATGAACATGAACATGGAGGCAAGCAAAACAAATTCAATTTCTATTTAAATTTTAAGAATTCGTCTAGGAACAAGCACTCATGCACAAATGGTTATTACTTTTCCTAGAAGATATGAAATATGCCTCAAATACACCACGAATTTGTTGAATCATGATTCGATTGCCATGCTCTAATTGATGTTAGAAATAAGCTCAAGGTCAAGGTCAGAACTCTGTCGAAATCCTGATTGACCGACCCTTGGTCAAAGTCAGGGTCAAGGTCAGAAAACTTTTTGTGTGTCTTGTCAAGGTCAGGGTGAGGTCAGGAAGTTTTTTGACGGGTCGGTCAAGGTCAGGGTCAGGTCTGAATTTCTTGCATCCGGTCAGAGTATTTTGACAGCGAAAGAAAGTAAATTTGGTGAAATAATGGTGAAAATCATATCAAGCTCCTGCCTTCCTGCGCGAGGATCTGGGGGCAGTTTCGCAGTTCTAAATCCTAAGGCATGGCCTAAATTCTAGGACAGTCAGTCCTAAAGTCATTTCAAAATCAGCTTGTGTCCTATCCTTGTGACAATCCTTGTGCCTTGTGTCTCCTTGTGTCCTATCCTTGCGTCCTCAAGACAGCTTAGTGTCGACACTAAACTGTCTTGAGTTTAGAACGACCTCGACCATGTCCTAAGACGCACACTTTCTGGTGTCTTTCTTTCCCAGCACCGCTGCCATGCTGTCACTTCTTTGAGGGCAGGTTTTTGGGGCAGTGGCCTGTCTAGAGCAATCTTAGAGGGTCCCGAGATTGTGGCACTTTGCTTTAGCTCTCTCGACCTGCAATAAAAGTTCTTTTTCAGCTGAACTGAAATTCTGTCGTCCTTTTCTGGCCATTAAGGCCAGACAAGGACGACAGAATCCCATCATCATCATTTTACTCCTTACCCAAGCAAATACATGCACTTGACGAGAGGGAGACGCACAAAATTAATTAAAACTCATACGCGTGGTAAAGTTACGCAAGTATTCTCCCATGGTACAGAATCCCGCAAAAGACACAAAACTCCGTTTGTAGCCCTCAAAATTTTGACTTGTAAAAACCAAATGATGTGGTTCACAGAGTCGCCTACTAACATGACAGATTTGTGTATAAAACCAGAATTCCCTACATCATTAAACCCATGGTAAAGCTTATAAAATAAACCAGATTTGGCTCGTTTATAGCGACCAGCCTGCTTTGGCCAAGGCATCCGCGTGACAGTAAAATTATTCAGATTCAAGCGCACAGCAAATTTCGATTAATGATGGGTGCTCAGCTTATTTCCCGCGTTAAATTTTGTGGTCTGCTAAAATGTGTCAAGTCATCCTTTTTTACTGTGAAACAAGATGAGACACGTCTTAAGACGCGCTTAAATCTACGGACAAGGCACTTCTAGGACAGCTACTGTGACAGGAAGCCACCCAAAAGTTAGGATCGGATAGTGAAACTGGCCACCGCTGATGGTGATTCTCGTGCTATTGCAGTTATCTTACTTGTCCAATAACCTACCAGCCCAGCTGCATAGACTACTGTGTGACAGCCTAGTGCTCGCTTGCGTATTCCATACGCAAATCCACAGCATTTTTTAAAAATTTCTCTCGTTTTATTTTTTCCTTTTTGTAAATTTTCTTATTCTTTTCTCTGCCCACTGCACACCTATATTTTACTCATATAACGATAGAGCCCCCCAGAAAGACAACTTCACCAGAAGATTCTTGTACTCACTATGCTGCAAGATGTACTGTACCTCGCTCTTTCTTTCAGACTTTCAGCCTTCTGAGCAGTGATTTCCAAAGGTCAACCATCTCATTTCCTCGTAATCTACCCTCGCAAACCATATGCACCTATGTGCTGATTGCACAACTAAGTTTGCAATTGAGGTGGCAGATTTGTTGGACGAACCCACTATCCCGAAAGCTCTGTTTTCATCCCCCAAAGTAATAGCCGGATCTATTTTTTTAAGAAAAATCTTCACTTTATTCCAGAATGCTACTGCCCTTCGACATGAGACGAAAACGTGGTGAACATCCTCAGTGTCATCACATGCATAATGATTCATGCAGTATTTACAATCGGCTTCAACCTCAGCGAATTCAGAAACCCTACTTCTTGTGTATAAAGCCTTATATGGCAAGCAATAGTGCAAACTGCAAACGAGTCAGTCCGTCAACATTCTTAGTCCTGGTTAGCTTCCAGTAAGCCCCAAAATCTATTGAATCGTTCCCTAGCTTTGCTTTCCAGTATTCCTGCATGGCCAGGGTGGCCTTGCCCACTCCATGGCATAGCCAATCCCTCCCTATTTGTAATTTGTTCACATCCAAACTTGGTTTCATGGGCGCAAGATATTCTGGCCCAAGCCGCTTACAGCGTGGTTGAGTTCCTTTTCTAGCACGCAGCATTGCGATTGTTCCGAGCGAATAAGCTCTACGAGTATTTTTGATTTTCAATGGGTGAGAGCTTTTTTGTTTTCCCCAAAGCCGTCAAAAACAGCTTTACCTATCTTTTTGAGCTTTTTAAAAATTCAAATTTGCATGTGAAATTTTACATAATGCAGGGCAGGAGACTTTCAGCTGAACTGAATTTTCTTGGTGAACGGGCAAACACAGCAAGGCTTTGTTGCTGGTGCCAATTCATCCATGTCAAAGTTGGAGCCAGAAAATTAAGTTTCTCGCAGGTCAACCCAGGTCATTGGAACACTACTTGGAAGTGCCTCGGTGAAACTGGCCCAGGCCGTGGGTGACACCCGGTACCCTAGAGGTGTTCCGAGTGCAGAGACGGCAACCAAACGAGGAGTCCCATTTCGCCAGCCCCAGTTCCCCACGGGACTTCCAGCCCGATGTTGCCTATATTCGGCCAGCAGTGATGATATGGTGAGCGAGGCCGCGCTGTCATGGCAGCTTCCCTCTGCGTGTCTCCACTAGGAGCACCTACACAGTGCGTGCCAGCACCAGCGCCCCAGGATGATACTGGGCGAGAAGGGAGGGGGTCCTCCCCGACTGGTGTTCGAGGACCAGTTCCCTTATACTCTTCTCGGTCGGCGTCCGCCACTTGACGGTACTGGGTGAGTTGTCCAGAACAGCTTCGACCAAAGCACAGAACTGGCCGAACAACCAGGACCAACCCGCGTGCCCTGTGTCATTTCACACTGATTGATAGTGCAAAAATAGAAAAATTATTACTCGTAGTTCAAATAGCTCCTGGTGAAAGGTATTCAAGAACTAAGAATTATCGTGGGTTGTCTTGATCTTCACTGCAATCCAAACCGATTCGAAGCGTGTGGTACGCGCACAGCAGGACAGCGAGGACACATTCATGTTTTCTATAAGTGGTCGCATAGAACTGCGGTCTCCAGTCAGGGTTGTTGGCCCAAGCAATGCGGGACCAACGCCTTAACCGACTGACGACCGCGGCCACCGCGGCCAGGCACGATTCGGTCGCTGGTACAAAGAATACAAACTTCATTCATCCTTCTCGTTAGTATTAGAGTGAAAGGTTGCACAGAACAGTTCGAAAACAGTTTCGAAACTCTCATAGCCACTTTATCCAGCCAAAGAATCCAACTGTTTCTGTATATCTTCTAGTTTATCATACAATTGCACCAATTGTCCATGATTAAATTCCAGCGACAATTTTTCACTTTTTCCACCAGAACTTTCTGTCATCAATTGAACATAAGCAGTTGGCTGATTGATCTGAGCCCTGGCTTCGCTAGCCATGTCCATATTTAATACGAAATTCACATCAGTCAATTGATGAACGCTCAGCGATTTCGATTTCAATCGATCGATCAATGCTCTTCCATAAGCCGACCAAACGCGCTCAATAATTTCAATATGTTCTTGATCTAATCGACATTTTGATAATTTTTCCCGCAATTCCTCCAATTTCGCTTGTTCGAAACCAGCATTCTCAAATACTTCGACCGCCCATTCCAAAATTGTCGTCAAATCCGCTGAGGAATTTAATTCAAAAACAACCACCAACTTTTCACGTTCATCGAATGAAAATAAATCGAGCGCTCGAGAATCTTGCGATAAAGGCAATTTAGTGATAATACGTTCCAAAAACTTACCAAATTTTGTCACATCGATTTTACTAATCAGAGATGAAATTCGATCAGTCGAAGCCATCCTAAAAAATTCTTTTATCGCAGCCTTTTCTTAATTTTCCGTCGATAAAAAACACGTCGTTTTCAACAAATTTAAGTCATAAAAAGACTTCAACTGCATAAAAAAGTTTATTTTGCCAAAACTGATTAGACCCTCAAAAAGTCACAATCAAAAACCCAAATAAGCGTAAAAATACACCAGTCGATCGTTTCAAAAATAATTGCATTCCGAGAAATAGAAACTGGCACTTGCCATCCGTCCAATGAAAAAAAATTGGAAACCCCACAAATTTTAGAAAGAAAGATCCTATACACATAAAAAGGCCCAACAACCAAACCCAAACGTCCATCCTGGTCACTTATTCCGATACTTCCTTATCGCTGCTCTTGCTTCGTTCATTGTCTTTCTCATCACCATCCTTCTTATTCTCATCGCCACTAGCTGCTTTTTCGGGCGACTCTTCACGTTTCTTATTACTTACTTTTTTCTCGTTATTAGAATTATTATTATTGGCTTTCTTATCATTTTCAGGTGAGCGGCTGCTACTGCTGCTTTTGGAACCGCTAAAATCCATAGAAAATCTTCAAATCGCACTTTGTAAAATTTTAAAACTTCTCACCTTTTCGAGCGACTATTCCGCTTCGGGCTACGACTACGAGTACGGCTGCGACTGCGCGTGCGGCTGCGGCTGCGACTACGAGATTTCGAAGCAGAGCGACCGCGTGAACGACTGCGACTACGGCTGCGTCTACGATCATCCGACCGTTTATGATATTTCTCCTCGACCAATTTGATTTTACGCCCATTCAATTCTTTTCCATCCAATTTATTCATTGCATTTCGTAAATCAGTTGCCGATGCGAATTCAACCACTCTAAAAAAGCAAAAAGTGCCATTTTAGATATCATACGCACTCAATAAAATTTACACCTCATCTCCGTAAAAAAAAGCAACGGGTACTTACCCTTCGTTGCGTTTAGTGAATACATCCGTGAATACGACTTCACCAGCTTGTCGCATGAAATCTTTCAAATCCTATAAAAAGTTGCCAAACACATTAAAAAGTCAAATCAAGTAAAGTGTAACATATAATCTCACTCACGTCAAAAACAACAGATAAACTGTAATTCGTTTTACGACCCTATACTAACTTACTTCAACTGGTGAAAACGCAGGCAGGCCGTAGCGAAAGAAACGGTCCCTGGTGCGTACACATCCTGTGATATTCTCCAAGGTCCTCAAAATACCCCGGATGATAATGCAAAGAAGCGCCATTGGAAATGAACGCCCCGCTCTCCTCCTGCTCCCGTGATGCCGGACTGCATCGCCTTCCTCCACTCCAACAATCCAAGATATGTATGGATGGATGCCAACCAAGGCCCTGATGCCCGATCATAATCACCCCGATACGATAACTCGCCAATGTCCGAGTGACGTGACTCGTGTAAATGCCCTTTTCGGTATGGTCACAAAACACGCATCCTGGCTTGGGTGCTGCTGATGCGCTGTGTGTCAACCGCGCTTCGCCTCGCCTCCTCCTGCTGAATTTCCAAGCCCCAACTGATGCGGTTTCGGCACCAAATTTGTACAAGTCACAAGTCATGTAGGCATCAACTGTAAAAAGCAATGCAACGAAGCGGGTTAGTTAAGAATTTACCCCAGAAAAAAATTTCAGGGCTCTAGCAATCATAACAATAGATTACCGGCCTCATCCAGAACGCCAAGCCCAAACCCGTAATACCATGCAATAAAACCAGCTCCTTACCTGCCACGATACGGAACTGGAGAGATTTTCCACAACTGCACGATGAGGCGTTCGAGCCGACACGCCGTTTCCGCCGCCACGCGGTGATCGTTGTTGATACGAGGACGACCGGGGAGGACCCGACGAACGATAACTACCCCCGCCACTACCGCGATAATCCCCGCCACCGCCACCACCGCCACCGCCAGCGCCACCGCCAAAACGTCCACGTGGCATTCCACGCGTGAACTCGACCAAAAGCCTAAACAAACTGATTTCGCATTAAACAAAGAAGCTATGCGCGCTAAATAAAACAAAATCGAAGATCCTACAAACAAATGGACAAACTCACAAACCTCGATCCAAGAAGTTCTTTTCCATTCAATTCGTGAACAGCATCATCCGCATCACGATAATCTTCAAATTCCTGAAATATATCCGATTACGTATTACGTATATCCATGTCTTTTCATCAACACTTCCCCAGAGCTCCATTCCTAAAACAAACCTCGTTAGGCACTTACCACAAACGCAAATCCACTTTTCATGGTAATTTCGCGAATCCGGCCATAGCCTTTAAAAAATTTCTCCAAATCTGATTCACGCGTCCGTTGATCCAAATGACCAACATAAATTCGTGACTGATTACTCATTATTGACTTCCAAAATTAGCGACTGTGACGAAGCTTACGGAAATACTCTATATAGCTGCAGGCGAAAGGAAACTACGAACCTTCGCTCAAAAGAAAACAGCCGTAGCTGCAGATACAGCTGATCCCGCGTAATTCGCACTTGTTAAAAATCCTTGTAATGAACAGGTCTAGCAAATTAGATATGGTCATACACTTTAAGCATAAGCATTCCATGAAAAATATCAGCCCAAAGAAAAAATTTTGTATTTTACGCCAAGAAAGTCTGTTTTTGGTCAAAACAAAATTAATTCAACAAGTGATGTATACTTTAAATCTGCAAAAGCCACCCAGAAGCACTTTACCTGCGGATCACGCTAAGGAGCGCGAGATTCAAACTGCAGTTCGACACTAACTTGTTCCAATCGCTAATGGCATTTTGTTAAGTTGCAGTGTACTTTATTGATTATAACCTGTGCTGAAAACTTCAACAATCGAGAACGCGACAACATCAATGAGTACCACTGTCTTACGGGAAACAAATCACGCCGCCAATTCAACACACTACATAAAGAACACAGAAATCAAACGGCAAAAATAGTCCTTGGGTCACGAAACAAAAACAACTGATTTATTTAAAACCAAGTTCCATACCTCAGCCGTCCCAACGACGCTGCCCTATCCACGCTGTAACTCAGTCATCACCATTTTTGCCATTCGCAGCTGGACTCGCGGTACGACTGCGACTGTTGGATTTACTTCCCGAACGACTGCGCGAACGGCTGGCCTTCTTGGCAACAACACCGCCTTTAGCGCCAGCAGATGGCGAACGAGATCCAGATCGGCTAAAAATAGGATAAGCAAATCACGTAAGCTGTTACAGTTTAATGCGCTGTACATTACCTTTTCGGGGAGCGAGAGCGACTGCGCGAACTCGATGGGCGTTTACCGCGTGGACTGCGCGAACGACTGCGTGAACCCGATGCAGAACGGCTGCGACTGCGGCTTCGGCTAGCACTGCTGCTGCGAGAACCAGATCTAAAAAAAGGCTTGACATTGTACATCGTTACAGACAGTGTAATGTAGGAAATAAAATGTGGCCCCGCCCTGGCAGTGCATGAAACATGAGTCAGAGAATAGCTTGGGCATTACTGGAAAACATGGGCAAAGGCTCAATGTTGGAAACGTTCTCTCGTTTTGTAAAAACGAGGGCCATATGAGGAGCGAAGAATCATTTCCTCTGATTATTTTCACACTATCTCAGCACTACGAATCCAGCATCAATCGATATACAGCATGATGACCAGGTACACAAAAAAGGTAAGTGGTCCACAAAGTCTCAATCCTCAGAATGTAGTCTCTTAGTTTCCCTGATTTTAGACTGCTAACTCCCCACTTTTAGAATTCCCCAGCTTTCATAGTCTTCTATGCTAAATCCTGGAAAACACTGCTATCTCTATACCCCCGAGGGAATGTTTGATTAGGGCAATCAGCTTAGTTCGGAATTGGAGGCACCTTCGAAGTTGCCCAAGCCCAAGGGGTTACCCACACCTCACTGTCTTACCTGCGCGATCCATCGATCAATTTGATTTTGCGTCCATTCAGTTCTTTTCCATCCAAGGTTTCTAAAGCGCGACGCATTTCCGATTCATTCGTGAAACATACAACTCTGAAAAACGAAATTTGGAGTTTTCATGCAAATTACGACTAAAATGTCTTACCCTTCATTCTTATGAATACGATGCGCATCAGAATAACAAACTTCGCCAGCTTGTCTCATGAAGTCTTTCAGATCCTGCACAATACAAAAATTGATTATTATGTGTGGATTCTTAAACACGGCCAAAGTCATCACTTGTGGAAACTATGTTCAAAAAATCTTTCTCAAAATCCGAAAAACTTTTTCGTACTTCTTGTCAAAACTTCAATTTCAACTTGGAAAAGAATTTTTATCAATAAAGACATACTAAACACCAATCGAAACATTGATTTCCGAAACGCTAAGGGACGACTGCTGTAGTTTCGATACCCGCACACGTCGCACGGCTACGAACAATCGCACCGCCGCTACGTTCACGTCTGCACGAGGGTGTGGCTAAGACGGATTGTTTTGCGCGTCCCAGAATCGCTGCTGCTGCTGAACGAGCGCCATGCGACCTGTCTTTTATTTTGTGATTTTATTGGCCCCTCGTTTGGCTGTCCAGTCGTTTGCCCCATTCTACGAACAACGTACGACAATCTGCGCGGGAACATCTCGCCTCTCCTTCTCCTGTTTCTGGGCATTGGAAACGTGCCAATATTCGTATGGCATAGGTGAGAACGCTCGCATCGCAAATCAACGCTCGCCCGCTCGCTCGCTCGGCTCGGTGCTCGAGTTTATATTAGAGGGCGAGCTATCAAATAAATAAGACATATGTTGTACAAATTACATCACTAGATTGGCCTTTAAGAACATCAGTTCAAAATTTTTATGCGCACGATCATTCCGATTGCAGCTAAGATTTCAAAAAATTGCGCCAGTCTCAAGCATTTCCAAACGGAAGAAAAATCAAGAGCCCAAGCCCGAGATACAACCAAAAAGTTTACCTGCCACGAAACGCGACTCGATAAATTTTCGACGATTACACGCCAGCGAGTTTGAGTCGGATGAGGATACGATCTGAAAATGTACAAATGAAATAACTGCAATCCAGTAAGGCTAACCAACAAACCCTCCATCTCCGTCGCGGCGGCGAGACTGAGGCGAACGATTGTGGCCACCTCCAGAACGCCCACGACCATAGTGCTCCACCAAAAATCGAGTGCCACTGGTACGATAAGCATCGCGTCCTTTCGGAGGTCTCTTGGTCAGTTCCACAATGACCCTAAAACGAACATCACCAATAACAAAAAAAACAATTTCATTTTGAGCCTAGAAGTACAAGGCCCAAGACTGAACAGCTAGGAACAAAATTTATGGCTTTCAGTACGACCTAAACCGTTAATCTTGATCGGAAGACCTATTTCCATTTTAAATAAACTAATAATTCAGGACTTTTGGGAACACGAACTTTCCACAACTTCTATTCGTGCGCTTTACTTCCTTGTAGGTAGTACTTAGTCTTCGCGAATTTGGCATTTTGCTTACCTTTCCCCACACAATTCTTTTCCATTCATGTAATGGGCTGCTTCTTCAGCGTCTCGTGGATCTTCAAATTCCTGAAAACATTCACAACGTAATAAAAATTCAAATGCCTTCTATTTAACATTAGTATACTTACAACAAACGCGAACCCATTTTTAATAATAACATCACGCAGGCGACCGTATTTGTAAAAGAAATCTTCCAAATCCCGTTCCTTCGCGCGATATGGCAAACGTCCGACGTAAACACGTGTGGTCATTTTCAAAAAATGAAGTAGTTACACGCTGATAAAAAAGATTTTGAAGATGAAGAAGTAAACACTTTTTCTAGATATCGCAAATTTGTCTTTTCACCCAAGCGTCTGGCTGGAAAGTGCTTCGCGGCCGCCTGTCGGAAAATCCAGGTTAAAATGGTGTACGTTAATAAAGATTTTTGACAGGAATTTCCTCGTGCCTGAGCATCAAACGCGGGAAATACACATTTTTGTGTGGAAGCCAATTTTAGTGTGCATTTTGCATGCGACCGACTTCGGCTTTGAAAAATGTAACACTTCGAATAATTCGTAACTTTTAAAGAAATGGTTCTCACTTAATTGCGCGTTAGGAAATACAGTTCTGTCGTGATTGGCGTGAGCTACCTTAGCGAGCATGCTGAGTTGATTGGGGTTGGACTAGCGCAGGATTTGACGTGTTGTTCACATTGATTTTGCGGCTTATTCGCCAGTAATACTGGCGTGTGCTGTATTCACATTGAGTTGGCGCTCGAGGGCTTCGCTCATCGTCGCAGCGGTCGATAATGTAAGAAAAATCCTGTGTGAGAGTCCCAGCACCTTCCATACTGTGCACTCACCTTGCTCTGCTCTCTGACGGCGACATGCACGAGTGAATAATGTGCGTATAAGTAGGCGTACAGTACGGTTAACCTTCTAGAAAAATCTGTTTCCTAAACAAAGAAGATAGCCCAGCGACCCTACTCTAACAAAACGCAAGTCTATTAGGTTGGCTAGGCTTCCTAGGTGACGCATGCCTGAGTGAGTTATACTTTTCTATACGTGATATACTAATCTACGGGTATCTACGTTTGGTTTAAAGGAAAGGTCCATCGTACACTGACTTATAATGCATGCCTCTATGATGCAATTGGTGCATCGTGAAGTCATGGGGTCGATTCCCTGCGCGATTTTATACTCATTTTTTACGCTGGAGGCTAGTGCCCACATGAATATACATATTCATACTTTGCAGGAAAGATACGTCTCTCTTAATAATTGGGAAACAGTGAGGACTTGTTGCGGTAAGGTTGCAGCTGCCGTGACAGGGCACGAGTGCTGTACTGTACATGTAGCACCTACCCAGCCACTAAACAGAAAATGCATCTTCAGCGGAGTCAGCATGCCAATAGCCTCTTTCTCGGCGTTTTATTTTCTGCAATAGACCTAATGACTGTGGTCTGTCGTGTTGCCATCTCTCTATTGCCTGAATGAAGTGGCTGAGGTAGGGGACGCCCTGTTACACTTTTTATTAGTGACAGTGTAGCAATTCTGTTTGATCACGACTTACAGTATTTACAAACGCCGCCGAGGAAGCCCAGCCAACCCCGTCTCGCCTCGCACTTGGCTAGAGTACTGTGGCTAGGCTAACCTCTTCGCTGTCTGATATCAGATTTTAAAAAAATACAAACACTTTTCCCCACTCATATTTCGGGTTGGAAATTCAGAACAGAGAAAAGAATTTTGCCGCCCAGTCCCTCCTGAGCTAGCGTAAGTCTCGTGCAACGATGGTTCCCACGTTATATCGGCTTTGTACAGTATAATCTACTGCACATGACTTCTAATTGGGCAGGAAGTTTTCACGTCGTAAAACCCATTCCATTGCTGTCCTCAAATCCGATATGGCCAGGCTTCTAAACTGCCAAGCAAAGAGTGCGCGCGTCAAATACCCATGTTCAACCACAGCTCAGCAACTTCAGTAAAGCCATAAGACTTCAGGCAACTGACGCGGTTCTATGGTCCACTTGGGGGGTTCAATAAGTTTGCCAGGTCTAAGAGGTCAAATTATTTTAGGGGAGTAAGTTTGAAGAGTCGCATCATTCACATTCACAAATTCAATGTCCTCCATTCTAGCACCAACAGCTTACAAATTTTGGTATCATTGCGTCTATTCGTATTTCCACACATTTTTCGCACATCCATTTTTTCCGTAGCTTTTCTCAATTCCCGTACCATGAATTCAATTTTACCATCATAATATTTATATATGCAATGACGCAAAAGCTACTGGAATTAGATTTTTGAAAACGACGCGTAGCGTGTATGGAGTTTATCCGACATCTCTGCTCAATTGAGAAAAACCTATTGAGCCTAGTGGAAGAGCAATTGCGACATTAGAAATGAGATTTATCTGACTACCGAGGAACTAGTGTCGGAGGAAACCCGAACGCAATCACTGGTCGTTTTCGAGTACCAGCAGGGTCTCTACTCTCCTTGAACATCGCCCATTTTCGGGATCATTCGTTTCGCAACCAGCCATGCGTTAGTTTTTTAAGCTTCAAAAATCAATATCAATGCACGAGTACATTCCAAATTGGGTTTTGCAATGACCAAACTGACTACCAATTTTTTAAATTTTTGACGCTCCCCTGATTGCATACCAGTCTTGCTCCTTGTTGCTCAGTAAATCGTTGGATATCTAGCCTATTTTGCTTGTCGTACCTACCGCCGAGTCTGCTCTGAAAAATGACTACTGTTCAGTTTCTATATCCTGTAGCAAAGAGACAAATATTTGCGCAGAGTGACAAGTATTTCTCTGGGGCTGCCTATTAAATTGACTCGTCTTCACCAAAAAGAAGTTTTCCACCAGGTGCGATGCCAGTAATGATGGGAGTTTGGAAGTGTGAAACTGGTCTTTCGATTGCCTGAAGGGATTAATAGAAAATGAATTTGGCAATTTTGTGATGGGTTGTGTGAATAGAGTCGGACTAATAGAGGTCGGCTGTCGGATGGTGTCGCGAAGAATGTCGGTACGAGGGTTGGTGGATTAGCTATCTCCATAGGTGCTTGTGGTTATGACTGACTTTTTCTGACAGAAAAATGGATTTTATGGGTATAACTACAGAGCTATGAAGAAAGTTTCTCCGCTCTTTTTTGTTGGATTTTAAGGATTTTGATTTTCTTCTACAAAACCTATCCATTCCAACAATTGATGGTCATAAAAGATCATTAAACGGACTCGGATTTTTTCGTCCTAGTCATCAATATACTGTAGCATAAATTTTTTTTTATTCCCAGCTGGGCGCATGGAATCTATCTTTTTTTGGCATCGCGGTATAGAAACCAAATTTTTGAGTCGTTAAACGAGCTGAGCAGTTTGGGATCCATAAATTACAGTTTAACTAAACATTGCTTTTTGAAGAAAACAATTTGACTAGATCTACGATTTTTATGATAGCTTTGGGTTATTGCCACTAAAGGCTGATCCATGAACTTTATGGCTTGTATAGTAGTGTGTGGACTTGAAAAACCTTCTTAGGTAGGGTGGTGGACTAGGGACTACGTATTATAAAATGGCGAGACCTGCACTGAATTCATGGTGTACTTGTTTTTGATTTCAGCTATCATTAATATCTCACTAGCTGAATTGGATCGATAACGGCTGATTTTAAATGATCTGCCACCTGATCCGGTGTAACGTAAATACCGTAAGCTGTAGGTTTAATATTAAGAATATGTACATATACATATAGGAATTTATATGACATATGATCATATGTATATGCAGGTTTATATGTTGCATATATGATTCATATGCCGCATATACCTGTACATATCTCTGTGAAAATAAATCTCTATGATACAGTAAATATGAGTTTTTATGTTGATATAGAAATCATATTTCTTATTTTCCCATTTATATTTATGTTTCTTTGATAAAATTGCATGTAAGCACTGAATACAAACATGCAGCATAAATAAGATATAATCATATTATATTTACTTAATATCTGAATAGCGTTATCCTAATGGTACTAAACACAAATATGTATGTACACTACGGTAGCCGTAGTATAGTCAAGAATAATAATAATCATGTCCTTCATATATTGATTTTCATAAAATGGGTAATTATATCCAGGCTACAGCAGATTACTTAGAATATTCACAGGCTCACAGAAAGAAGTGACGCGTTTAGAAACTACATGAGTAATACCATAAGCAATATGTGAACCCTCAAACCCATCTCTGCCATTTAGTTTCTAAAGAAAGGATGGCTTTTTTGCACTTTGAAACATGAGTTGGCACTACCTAGGTTTTTCAGACATTCTCGATCACTGACAGGAAAACAAGAACATTTCTTTCTCAATGAATTCTCGCATTGTTATTGTTATCTTACCTAACTTCTTAAATTTCTAAACGTTTGCATCTGCGTCAGATGCTGCACATTTTTCCACGCCTTCTGCATATATTTGATTACGCATCGCTAGCTAATTTCTTTAAAAATGAATGCAAGAAAATTTTTGATACTTTTTAGCATTTGTCGTCTGCTTTGTCTTGAAGACAGCATTGGATAGCAACATAGAAGACCCCGTATTATGTGCCTAAAGTGTATTTTACGTGAGTAACTCCATCTGTCGGCCCGTGCATGCACTTAAACTCCGTGCCATCCTCTTATTTTGAATTGTGAGAAAACTTGTTCTCACACTCGAATCATCTTATGGCCACTTGCAATTTATGTATATTGCACGAGTATATTTGCTGAGTGGTCCAAAGCGAAGTACTTCACCTTTTTCTTTATCCTTGACCCATCTAATAACTGGTCGCTGATCGACTCAAGTTCTATGAGGCCAGGAACTGACGTCTGTCTCACCCGCCTGCACAAACAGTGGTCATCATTGGTCCAACTTAATCGCGCTTTCGCCCTCGGCGTAAATGCCATCGCCTCCATCGAGTGACCAGTGAACTGACATTACCAGGCTATCGCGTTAAATGGACCACGGTCGACTTGATAAAAGCAACAACAGTTGAAAGTGTGCGCACTTGAGTATTGACTACTAGTCGAGTTTCTTGAATTTTCGTATCTGGAAGTATGACAAGATCAATAATTCAGATTTATGGGATCGGCTTGGTGATTGCTATTTGGCTCACTGTTATTCCAGAGAGCTCTGGTGAGTTGTCAATCTGCTGACAATATTAGCTATATTTTTTGTCATTAGCGTTGGCACAGCTAGCTTTTCTTGAATCCACACTTCTGACATCTCCAGGACCAGTCTAGAGCAAAATTGGTAGCCTACGCACAACTTTGACAGATTGGATGTAAACGGGGCCTGCATATCCTAAAAAAACGTTCAGAAAGATTTTATGAATTTCGTAAATGTAAATTTTTACTTCTTTTGTTTTTATGCCACTGATTCTGAGGTTGTACCGCAGTATGCTATATTTCTCTCCAAAGTACTAATTTCCGCTTTTCTACAATGCTGCAGAGCTCCGATATGTTTCTGTTTTTCATACGTGTGGTCGTTTATACGGGTAGATAGTTAGAATGAAAGATAAGCTAAAGGTAAATCCAATTTTTCCCTGTTCCGACACGTGAGTTAACCTGACTGGGGCAGATCTGGAGGGGGCAGCAGCCTGTAGCAGCTGAGCATCAAGCTAACCTGCCGAGCAACAAAGTTTACGCGGGATTTTAAAATTCAGTCCTCCGATCACTTCACAGACAGAATGCTGGAGCCATGTGGGATAAGGAGACATTGTTTGATGATTTCAAGTCATGTCATATCATGCCATACTTCATCCTTAGCCAAGCACCACACAGCGCATCCGAGGGCTAAGGAACACATATCTGACAATCATTTTTTAGCAAGCGCGAGATGCAGACGCCTTAGCAGGCCACGACACAGCTATCTTTTTGGATATAACAGTTGACTAAATCACCTTGATGAAATTATTAAGAAATTGTCCGGCGTGTGCCATTTTTTGAGGTCAAATTTCCACAAGAAAACAGAACTAGACATCGCAAACTGCAGCAGCTTGCACAAAAAATTATGACTTGGATTCAGGCCACTGTTAAGCTTGGCAGCAAATTTTTCAAATCCACTTTTTAGGTCACTATTGCTATTATTGCGGGTCCACCATGGACTCTAACACACGCATGAACTTGATTAGTCAGCGTGTGTTCACCTACCCTCTGGACGCCATGCAAACCTACTGTCGACTCCCCTATTTACTCGAATCGGGCAGTGCTCAACTTTGCGACAAACCCCTTTGCCTCACGTTGACCCCCCTGTCTTCACAATCGGGATATATGTACCCTGGTAATTTTACCATATTGGGCTGCGCTGAACTTATACTTCGGCCAGCTATGGTCGGCCGGATTCCACTGGATGCCTATACCATCGACTATGATAATATTTGCATCGAAATCGAACATATTGGATTGGAGAAGAAAATGAAATTTTCCGTTTGCTTCTGCAACAGGAATTGGTGTAATGTTGGGGACATGAATATTCACAGCACACAAGCAACTTCTGCAACGAGAAGGTTCACATTAACACCCGCTTTCACCGAGAAATTACTCCATTATGACATGAGCTGGGAAGGGTCAGGAGAATCTCCCGAGGAAGCTGATCAATTCACTCAAAATTTGGTAAAGCCATCCAGAGAGGAAGATAGCGAAACTTCCCCGACAGTGGCGCCCTGGGCCACAAAAAGTGATCAACCATTTTTTAAGCAAAAACAACTCGATTATACTTCTTGGCCATTTATTGCCAAGTCCACAACCCTCAGCCCTATCAGACATCAGAAAGTGTTTTGGAATGATGACAGTAGAGCCACCAAGGGAGAGCCTGGTGGTTGGTCACCCACAGCTGGAGAAAGTCGTCGGCAGCAACACACCAGAGACGTCAATTGCGCAGTCACCTGTTCTGGTCACATGACTTTCCTCGGGAGAACACTCTCCATTTTGGTTTTTATTTATGGAAATATTTAATCCAGTGTTCATTGTATGATGTATACAGTTAGCCTGCATAGAACTGATCTATCGAGCTCTCCACTCAAATGTTTTTAGAGAATGCCTGTTTTTCCAACACCCATGCATCAGAGAACAGAAGATTCGAAAAGCAAGCTAACCAAAACTGAATTAGCCACGCCATGGTTAGGATGCTGCAACCAAAAGATTACCTGCCCAGACACTGTATTCGCATACTTCCATTTTCAGCAATGGAAAAAATAAGGTGTATCACATAACACAAATTAGGTCTAGACAAGTCCAAGGGTGGCATCGCAACCCTTGGCACTCATTCATTGGGGGGGGGGGGGGGGGGCGGTAAGTTATGCTCCGTAGTGTGAGTGCCCCGGGCGGTGTGGGTAGTAGACTTTAGTGTTTCTTCTGCCCCAAGAAGTCAGCAGTCATCAAACATCTGGCATAATGCCACATGGTCACAAGTAAAAACTCAATGCCAGCCTTGACTTTTGTCAAGCCGTTCAATGATCTTACTCAAAAATGAGCTTCTGCAGCGCCATTGCAAGATATTTCATGCTTATCTATTTTGCATTTTCTCGGCACTTATCTCACATGGAAAAATCTTGGCAAGAATCGTCGCATACAAAATGCTATCGCTTTGTCTAATAATTTTCGTTTCCATCTTTAAATAGACCGCCCCTTCTGGAAAATGCTCGCCAAGAAGCTTATCTGTGCAAGCTTTTGAATGACGGGAGGGCAGATACTGGGCTGAAAACACCTTGCCTACTCGATATAAAATACGAAACCGCCTAATGATGATGTCATATACACCCGATTAAATCAATATATTTATGTGATGTGTACATCTTGCATTTCGCACATAAATGTACTTATGCGAAGTATTATAAATATTTATATCCTCTACATCTTGTACTATACATACTATGTATACACGTACTGCATATACAAATATATATATATATAAATATATACTATACTGCGCTTTACATGAAGTATATTTATGTAACATAACTTGCAGTTTAATACCAATAAGTCTTAAAGGGCGTATGAAGTAAACTAAACAGCAAAAGATACAAATATCATTGGGGTGCGTGTATAAAACACAAGAAAAACCATCATATGAGCACGGTATAATGTACCTACTTTCGATAATCTTGAACATATAAATAACTCCCAGAAAACATTCCATCTAGCAGACACAATTTTTCAGATTACGCAAAGCTCACTAATCTTTAGGGGCCAGTACTGATTGAGGACTAGGGACCACTTTTCCCGTGCAGTTGGGTACACATGCAAGCATTTTTCTCAGACCTTCACGGAATAGCTTACATCTCGTAGCCAATGAAACCATTTCGACTGGAGAGCTCGATGTTTTTAAATGACCCGCCAAATCGAAAAGGATTCCTCCAGGATGGCCGAAATTTAATGATTAATTCTGGCGCAATGCCCGTGATCACGTACAGCACTAATAGCACTTTGGCGGCGGGCAGAATTACAGCTTGTTGTCTCATGAAATTCTGTCTTTCAGCCGCACTGGAGAATCCGCCATTGACTATGGTGGTGTCTAGTTTGATCTTCCTTACAAACACACAAATGAACATGACGATGTAGGTGACCACTGATAAGAAGCAGAATGCCACATTGACACCAGCAAGGAGTGCGAACGCCCTGGCGCCAATCACAAGCCGTAGTTTATTACAGGTTGGCACGAGACTGCTTAGCTCGGAGCCATCGAATAGCATGATGAACATGGACGAGACGGCATATATAGCGCAGAGTGATAGGCCAATAGTGCAGTATCTACGACCCTGACGGCGATACCGGACTGGTGCAACGCTGCAGAACAAGCGATCCATGGCCACCAAAAACACAGTCTGAACGTTCAGGGAAATAGCCATCATGCCAATTATGTATGTCTTACTCAGAAGGCAAAAGAGTTTGGTCCGATTGGACGAAGTCCATAAACCATTATGCTCACCGATTTCCGATGCGTTGACGAGCAAGAAATAAATAGCCAAAAGGAGTGAGCCCAAGGAGCTAGTTGCTATCAGGGCAAAACAAGGAGTGTGCATTTTCCTGTCGCTGATTATGATAGCTAGGACGAGTACGTTCATCCAAACACCCATGACAGCGATCATCATAGTAGTTATATGTGCGGCCACATTGAGCGTAGGTTCAACAGAGGTAATGTTACACGATGCATTTTGGCATTGTTGATCCATGGCTAAGATTTTTTATAAAACTTTTCCTCTCGTGTAAGCACCAGCTCAATAAGATTAGCAGCTTTCTGCCGACTAATTTCGTTGGAATTGTGCTTTTGCGGCAGAAGCTTGTACGTGGGCAGCCGTGACTAATTAGTCCAGTCATTCGAACTGGCACAATGAATAACTTTGATGACTGATTTGATTGATCGAAGATAGGTCTGCTGATGCACTGGCTGGCGTGGCTCTAGTAAATTGCAAGACTACATAAATCCCCCTCGCTACAGCCTTCATCGTCAGGTGCACTCGCATGCTGCCAGGATCTCTACAATGCACCCAATCGAGCGATGAATATGCGAAGCTTTGAATTCAAGCAATTGTCAGGGCTCGAAGGGAGAAGAAACGGGTGTAATGTCTTTCAGCAATTAGCAAATACCTGTTACGAGTACATTCTGCTTCGAGGACTGCCAAGTAAGCAGAGCGTTCCATCGTATGCGACAGCCTGATTTTTTCTCTTTAAAACAGAGTATCTGCCTGCCCACTGGAACTGTGTAATATGCTCGCGCCGACATAAATTATTATAAGACGCCATTTTAACTTTTAAGTATCGACACGTGGATCATCAAATGCAGTTCATGGATCCGCCTACCGCTAGCGTAGGGCAGATATGAGGCGCCCAAGGGTATGAGGGACTGGACAGAAAAGGGAATGCCAATTATTACAATAGGTGCTCTCCTCGCACACATGCTTGTCAAATTGTGTGCGAGGAAAGCAAGCATGTGACACATGTGACATATGCCCCAAGCCATTGTCGCTGGGTTGGCCACTCGTAAGTCCACAGTAGAAACATATCTAGAATTTATGTCTCTTTCACAAATTATCGAGCAAAAAAGTGATCACATCCTCCATCATTCTTTTTCCTGTTGTTATTTCGGTAAAGAAATTAAAAATGCCATGAAGACCTTTATCGTAATGCTTCCATGTGACATTGACTCCAGCCTTCTGCAACCGTTTCTTGTACCAATATCCTTCGTCTCGTAACGCATCATATTCGCAAGTAAGCAATAGAGTTCTTGGAAATTTCGACAAATCTTTTCTCATCATCGGGAATAATTCGGGATTAAAAATAAGTGGTTCCAGTTTTTCTTGTAATCTCGTTTTATTGCGAGAATTCAGCCATCGCCACCCAATATCGAACATTTTATCCGTTCCTAATTTGTCAATACTCTTGCTGAAGGTGAAGGGCAGATCGCTGTACTTCATATCATCCAGAATATACGGGGTATACTCCTGGATTGCTTCTTTTCTGACGTGAGAATTTTGCAACACTTGATCCATTTCAAGTCCATTGAGACCCATGTAAAGGGAAAAATAACTAAAAACAAAACAAAGTCGGCTTGTTTATTTACTGTCTACTCCGCAAAAAGTACGCCACATCCCAAATATCTTTTCATTCTCATTCCTTCCTTTCCTATCCAATACGCACCTGCTGTACTTTTTCTCATGACGATTCAGAGAAAACCCATGAAGGCGGAGCATGAAAAATGCGGAAATTTATATTTTGTGCGATCATACATTTACGATGATAACGTTAGTGATCCTGCTGGGCAGTAAAGGGCTAACATGATTCCTTGACCAACTGATTGACTTGGCGTAGCTGTGATTTATATCATCAGGGACACTCACGACACAGTCCTGGATTATTCCTTTCCTGATTTGAGCGCAACAGCGCCTCACTTCAAGCCCCTCGAAACTCACCTCAAAATCATGTTTGCATGAATCAGTGCACTGTTACCATGTGTAATTTTCGATTCAGTATAGCTTGGCGATTTGAAATCAATAAATTGTAGAAGGGGATAAACAAGGATTTGCAATTTTGGTTTCATCTTCGTTGTGTTTGCCTCCATAATTCGATGTATGGCACCTGCAGCCAAGTTGCCACCAGCGCTATCTCCGATAACGGCGACGCGTCGAGGATCGATGGAATAATTTACGTAGGCGGTATTGAGTAAATAAGATATTGCTCTTGTGCAGCAGTCCAAGGCGGCCGGGAAAACATCTTCGGGTGCCCGGCTATAGCTTAAACGTGGGACAGTCAGACTGCTGAGTTTCAAGCGACCATCAGTACCCTCTTCGCTCTCAATATACGCCTATATGTAGATGCAGTATAGCGAATTCACCTACTATAAGTAGGCTGGGTTCAATTCGACACCCCCCCCCCCCCACGACCCCGGCACCGTCAAGTGGTGGATGCCGAAGACAGCCTGAACCTGAGCATCACTTCTTCCCTTATCGAATACACACTGGGCATGCTAGCCACATATTTCAAATCTGTGCTCTGCTAGGCAGACACGCGTCAAAGTCGGAGGCAGCGGCTGTTTGTGACTGCAACGGAAGTGTGTGCGCAGCTGCAGAGCGCTGGCCGTGTGTGGGAGAGCACGCTTAGAAAACACGCTGGGCAGAAACAAAACTTTTTGTTTGATGGCTGCGCAATCGAGGAAATACCAGACTAATAAGCCTACGCCAGGGAGAAGAAAGGGTGATAAGGTAGTGAAACAAGGAAGTCGGATACTGCGATATCCACCATAAAACCCTTTTACCAACTTACAGTTTGTATACTCTCTGTATCCAATTCATGTGTGCAAATGCATAGGGATCATCAGCGCAGAGCATGTTTCATGATTCCCCCCGAGAAAAGATGATCCTGTAACTGAGCTAGTATAAAAGACTTACAAGTCACTCTTTTGACGTCTATAGAGAACCAGCCAAAAACCGCGAAAATTTGGTACAGTACCAACAGCGAAATTAAAGTGATACAGTACTAAGACTTAGGAGTCCAGTATTAAGCGCACCTGGCCGACTCTTCTAGCGCATGACTACTATACATATGTGATAAATCACTGTCGTCATAATTTTCAAAATTCCCGCCATACCGTAAGCCGTCGTGTGAATAACACTGTTGGGTTGGGTGAATGGTGTGTGCTTCAGGCCTTATGTTTGTCTTTTTCCCGCTTCAAGCAGACAGCTTCTTGGCATAAGCAATCTTCCAACCTGCCATGAGCGAGAATTTTGAAAATTTTGACTTTCCGTCCAAACATAGCGCCGAAGTACTACTTTCCAGTTTGACCTTTTTTATGCCATTCGGCGGTTTTATTTTCGGAATATCTTTTTTCTTGGAAAGAATAAGCCAGCACAAGCACATGGTACTAAGCCAGCTTGGCCCGTCGCCAGTGTGCGGTAGTGTGCGAGCTGGTGATTAACTATCACATATAGTAGGTACTCGTATAGCCATGGCCTAGCGACCCCACGCGCGATTTCGTTGCAGTCACAAACAGTCGCTGCCTCCGACTCTGACGAGTGTCTGCCTTGCAGGGTAAAGAGTCGAAATATGCGAGCTAACCTAAATGACGATGAGAGGTCGTGACGTAAGGAGCCAATGCATTGGGCGAGGTAACTACACAGGCGGGGTAGCCGCACAGGCGAGCCAAGAGGACAGGTGAAGTATCCGGACGGTACCGTCAAACGGAACGAGTCAAAAGCTGATGACCTCCGCCCTATTTTACGCGTAGGTGAATAATTCATTGGATGTCGAAATTACTTACTCGATATTAAATACAGTTAGTCCAGTGGTTTCAGCGATATGAATAGCCATTTGAGCGTACATATCTGCGGTGAATAAAACGCACCCACCGCCGTGTGCCATTACTACTGCTGCGTTAGAGCTTCGCCGTCTAGGTTCGTAGACAATAACACTAACATTGTCGAATAGGACGGCTGACACCTAGCGGAAATCAAACAAAAAAGTTATCACAGATTTTCCAACCGCAAACCGCGCACAACTATATACGGCAACAGTATCACGCAGATTTACAGATCTTTAACGCTCACGGCAAACTACGCTTGCCTTTTACAAATTAAGTACAAGTATACTACAGCATAATCAAGTATGCGCAGCTCAACCCGACAAAAGCAACTTTGGCACTTTTCGAGCGCTTTCGAGCTTTATTCAGCGACCAGCCATCACGAGATCGAATTTACTTACATCAACACCAGAATCAGGCTGTATAAACCACTTGTACCGAAGCAAATAAACAAGGCTTTCGTAAACGTTTCGTGTCCACCATACATCCCACTCGACACCCAGCCATTTAAAAGCTCGCAACTAAAAATGAAAAGGAGATGGTCACAATATAGTTTCCCTGCCTGCCTGCGTTCAGGAGCGAGTGGGATACTTGACAAATGTTCTTGTCATTGTCAAACAGACACCATGTGACCATACCTTTGCTGGCGAAGAAGTGTGACGCACGGTATGTGCCAGAAAAAATTTATGACATGAAACTGGGCAAAAGTAGTAACCAGCGCACCGAGGCGGCGGCAGATGTGAGAGACTCGAAGTAGTTGACGTCTCCCAGACAGGGGAGAGTATTCATCCCCCGACTGAAACGAATGCTGGTTACAGTATTACAGTACGTATACTGCAGTTCCGGCCACCTCGACAAAACCAGCTCCACAATGCCGAAAAAATTTTTAATCAAGGGTCCCAGTCTAAATAAACACGCTTCGTATACTCCTATTCGTCTTTCAATCTAATTTTTCCACACACAAGCTCTTAATTCATACAGCCTTAACTTGCTTATGTACAATACTACCCGCGAAGCTCCTCTGTGCTCTCCTGTAGGAGAGCCCTGTCGGTGTTGGACAGCCGAGACTGTCTACTCATTCGGCTGGCGTCCACGGCCAGCGTTAAAGGCCAGCGAAGCGACCATGGTGGCGCAGCGGTTCGGCATTCGTCTCTCCGTATTGCTTGGGAGCGAGTGGCTGGACTCGTCCCAGGCTCGATCCCCGGTGATGGAGGTCGGTTTGCGAACCATAAACCCTCGCTGACATTGCACGCTAGGCAGTGGGGGACTCAACCCAGTAACCCAGAGGTGCTCCAAGAGGGGAGACGCAAGCCAAACGAGGAGACAGTCTCGGCTGCCGAGCACCGACAGGGTTCAAAGCCCGCCCGCCATCCTTTGAGGAAGTCGGTGTCCTGTCCCGAATGCCCTCGCGTGTCCGTGATCCTAGTGGACACGCAGATGGAAGCTGGTGAGTGTGCTCGTCCACGTACAGCCTTGCTTAGAAGGTTCGACGGCTGGCAAGCTAGACCAAATGGGCTTCGGCCAACAAAAATTTAAAAAAAAGGTCAGCGAAGGTTCATGGTTCGCAAGCCGACCTCCATCACTAGGGATCGAACCCGGGATGAGCCTGGCCACTTGATAACAAGAAATAACGTTGCACCACCGCGGCCACCAAGTTTTAGTCAGCCGCTTGCTTACCGAACATACTGTACGCCCCTCTTTTACAGTAAATCCTGGGGTACTTGAAGGCTTGTGGCAATGTATCTGTAGGGAAAGGGCTCCCAGAATCATTTACGCCATCAAGCCACCCTGCCTAGGTCCGAAGAAAGAGATGACATGTACACTTGACTAAAAACAGGGAGTCCAATGTTACCAGAGGCAGGAGCTTCTTTGTTCGACTGCTTTGTAAAAAGGCTTGCAACTGAACGAGAGCTCTGGAGAAATTGACCTGAACCACAGAGACTATCCAGTTGCATCTTAGGAAATTGCCGCTGACGCGAAAAAATTAAAACAGCTTGATATGATTCCGAAGTCGTTGATTATCAGACAGAGCGTAAAAAATCGGTTTTGGTTAAAAAATTTTTTGGTTTAATTTATTTTAAAAGGATTTTTAAATACTCTAAGAAAAAAATTGGAAGGCACTTACTGGAAAATAATATATAATGCGAATCGTAAATTCCGCAACTTGTATTTTGACTCGATCACTTAAATTTTCTGCAGGCAATGGTATATAGGTATGATAAATTAAGGCGAAAAATACCAGGATGTAAATCAGATACCGGAGCTGTTTTTTCTGCACATTTTTTGGTAATTTTATCATCAAAATTTTAAATACTGCTCCTTTAAATTTCATTGTTTCCAAAATGAAGATCATCGTAAAAAGCTGCTGAAATTACTTCGCATTAATGGATCATAATAGTAGTAATAAATAGTAAGTTAATTTTTCAGCCACATTTTGAGTCAATGTAGGCACAATTAAGTGGGAGCAGCTTTGAAACAGAGCTGCTATGCATCCAAATTTAGTCGAATATATGCAGAAATAAATTGATATCCTTCAAGTGCTGCCTGGTATGAATTATTCGCCAACACATCAGGTCTGTTCCGTTCCGACCAGAAAGGAGAACTGGTGTTGGCTCGAACAACAGGACACATTAGGGTTTGTGTAGGAGTTTATGAATGCATGGCGACACCCACACTTACGCCTACCGTGAATATAAATATCCACCATGCGATCGTGGAACAGCTAGTCTGGTTGAGACTTTCCAAAAACATGTACGTGTTTCGATCCAACGATGGATAGGCACTTTACGAAGATGAAGTGAAGTAACTTAGTTTGACAGCACCCTTTTTGACTGACTGTCTCTTCAGAGTAAACTGGATCGAGGCAAACTGCACTGCGAATCTGCTGCGCGCGCAAAAATTACTTTTTGTAGAAGGAGAGAGTTTCTTATTCCTATTCCTGTTCGCTGACGGATATACAGTATATTTTCTTAGCCGTTCTTGCCTAGACTACCAGCATTCCTAAGCAAGACTGTCAGAAAACAGCAGACAGGTGTCCGTTTGCGCGCCTCCACACAAGGGCATCCTAGACCGCCTAACCCACCGGCCTCGTGGCCTGGTGGGTTAGGCGTCTGCCTCTCACGCCAGGTGCGCAGTTACGGGCGAGTGTTCGACTCGCGGGCCGGTAAATCATTTCGTGTAAAATGTGTCCCTTCACCCTCGAGTGCGCATAAGCGTTTGGTGATGTGGTAAAGCATGAACATGAACATGAACAATGACCAAATCACCAATTTCTTGAGTCGCCGGCAAGCTCTCTGAACTCTGTCAGCTGTCAATAGACGAGGCTGTCTCCTCGTTTGGCTTCCGTCTCTCCACTCGGAGCGTCTCGACGGTACTCGATAAGTCACCCGCGGCCTAATCTACAGTCAGCGAGGGTATATTTACGAACTAGCCTCAATCGCGGGGGATCGAGTCCAGGACGAACCGGCACCAGTTGTCCCTTTTTCAGTTTCTTTTTCTATGAACTAGTGATAAAACATTCTCTTTCCTTCACCTAACGATCGACTAGGGTCAGGTTCTGGGTGTCTGTTGAAATTCATAAAAACTTGTAAGTTTTCTGCTGCCTTCTCATTTCCTGTATGTACTTTTTCTGTATTTACTGAATGATGCCGCTTCTGGATGATCCAAATCTGAATATGTTCTAGGTTGCCGTATGACCAAGGTTGCCGACTGTCCAGGGATGCCGACTAATGTATTAGAATACGGGAGAGGTCAAACCTGTCCCTTGTTGCCGACCAATGGTCATCTACAGTGTACGAAGTGTGATGCGCAAGTACATTATAGCCTTCCCGTGCTGTTATGCATTATTACCCAACAAAACTCGAGCTACTTACGAAATGCTCTTTTAGTCGATTCGAAAGAGTGTCATTAATCTGATGCGAAATCTAGGAAATTCGCACACAGTCTTGCTTGACTTCTAATCGTAAGCTGGTGCACATGAAGCAGTGAGGGCCAAGCTTGGAGTCGTCATTGGGCTGCGCGTTTTTATTTTGGGCAGTGTCCTATCAGGAGGCTTGATGGATGGCCTGAGACCCAGCGTCATTTGCGCGCTTTGAGACATCTTTGAAATAGTGGGGATTCATCGTTGTGACGCTTGATCATGTCTACTACGGAACAGAGAGCTACGGGAAGCGTGTATCAATTCTGTGTCAATTGTATCGATTTATGAGTGAACATACAGTAGAGCCTCATTGTCCAAACCAATATTTAGAATATATGTGGTCAGACTTCGCCGTTTTAGGTACGAATCAAAATGCAGTTGGCGCAGGTCATATATTTTGAATTTCGCGCATATCGCACCTCTTACTATTAGTCGGCAACCTATGACAGGTTTGACCTATCCCGTATCTAATCTACACTAGTCGGCAAGGCTGGACAGTCGGCAACCTTGGACATACGGAAACCTTGGATACTACGCAAATCTGAGCCATTCCTTTATCTAAAATATCAGAAATATTTGAAGTATAAACGAATTCGTATAAATTACATGCTAAACCTCCAAGTTAAGCTTCTATGGGCGGTTTTATAATATGAGATCCCGAGTAAGTTCGATCCATCTTGGTGATGTACATATATTGGTCAAAAATTTTAGACATGTCCTAAACTTATAAGCTGTGAAAGCGGCAGCTTGTACTTGAGACAGCACTGCTCTTACTATTAGTAGGTCATGAGTCGCGCATGTGTGTAAGGTAATGTGCATGTACGGTGATGTGTGCATAAAGTCGTGCCGAGCTCGCATTATGAGGACTATGTATTATGCCATCTTTTTCCTGTGCTATGGCATATTGGTAAATAGCTGAGTATGACACCAGTATCGTACGCCATAAGCAAAAAAAAAAAATTTACCATCGCCGACGTTGCTTTGGCGAGTGTTTTATTGTCATGGCAAGGTTTTGAGAGTTCAGCTGACAGTGCGACTTTTATAAGTTTGGGGACCCTGCTCGTCGAATTATTTCGCACTCTTACCCGAGACACTGCTTGCTCCCAAACATTCTCGTGAATTTTGAAGGCAGTGACAATAGACTGACACTTTCAAGAAATGAGCAAGATACAGTAGATTAGCAAAGAGAAACACAGGACAACATAATGGCAAGCAGCTGTTTCTTTCCCACTGGACCAAGCAAAGGCTTTGGCGCCTGAACGTTATGTCAAGTCATTTGTTACTGTCAAGTGCCGCTAAATATTCTAACCGTCAAGCCGGGTCTCCATGTGTGAGCGACAATACAAAAAATTGACCCAGGTCAGCGCGGCTTGAGTGACCGACACAATGGGTGAGCGATAATGCATTGAGAAAAACGTACAATTGGGTACAGAAATTCGAATATGATGCTCAGGCACGTAAGATTTTATACCATGGATTTTGTTACGCATTCTTGGCATTCTTAGCATTCGGCTGACTAGCGTTCAGTCGTGCAAGTTTTGGTGCTTGTTGCACTAATTTTGCATTTTGAAATTGCGAATACTATTTCTAGTACCAATATGGTTCGATAAGATAACGTCTAGATTACAAAATCAGGACAAGGCTTTCTAATCGATAATTTGATTTGAATAAGTTTAGGAGTATAAGGACTACTAGAATAAGTATAATGGTCTTATAGTCGTTGTCGCTCATCCATGGTGTCTTTGACTCAAGCCACATTGACCTGTGCCATCCCTTATACACTGTCGCTCACAGTACAGGAAGACCCTTTTCGGGGTTTCTTTAACAACGTTTTTGGCTCAAGTGTTGTGGAATAATTATGAGTATCACACAGCCACGTTTTTGTGAATTTCGTTTACATAGTTGAGATGTCGGTTCCTTACCTTAGGGCCTGAAATACATTGATAAGTTTTACCTAGAGTATGTTAGATCAGTCACATTGAAAAGTGACCGTCCGCTCGCTAACTTGTAAGTCTGATGTGCAGAATCAAATCGTTGAAAATTCTATGGGAAAGTTCTTGTAATTCTCTGAGACTTTAAAGAATTGATGCACCGAGGTAAAAGTATGTTCATGCATAGAAAATACACATTTCGCGAAAAATATCGCTCTTATCTGTTTTCTAGCTTTTTGAAATAAACATTAATTGTGCTCATGTTCGCCATTCAAAGCATACATCGCACTTAAGCAAGATAAGGTCTCTACATCAGTATGCTTGCACTTCGCCAGAGTGTACGTGCTCGCCCTAGCTAGGTAGGCACCTTGCTGTACAGCACAGTACAGTACTACGCCTCTGCGTCTGTGATTTGTCCAGCTCACGTTAGTGCCCCATATTGTACAGCAAAGACAAATTCCATCTCAATTGGGCGTTAGCACAAACACCTTCACCACCTGATTCGCATCACGGTTCCCCCTGTCATAGTCGTGAGCATTTCACGCAAACGCTGCAATGTTTTTTGTCGTTCCTCTTCCATTATGACGCGCATTGACTGACGGATGTGTGCTCCAAATGTCCGCCAGAATAGGCTCCGGATGCACCAAATGGGACTCGAACTGGAATGATTACGGGACCTGTGACAAATGAACAAGGCGCAATTATTTAATGCGCTATAACGACCAATATTTGAGGGCTTATGTAGTCTAAATGAATAGGTGCCGATTGTGGAACCAGAATAAGGCCTTTTTTCCACTGTTTTTTCTTTGCTTTCAACCAACGACATGTTTATGGTGCTTTCCAGTAGAAACGCGGATTTAGTGACGCGTTAGGCCGGACTACCCCTTCAGGCTGACGAAAATATACAGTATGATGAAGTGCGCGTCCATTCAAAACTTACGCCCTCGCCCAAGGCATTCTGTTGTGAAGAATCAACCAGTCGAGACGTGGATATTTGATTGTTTTGCACCCAAGATGACTGTCACTTAGAATAGCAAGAAACTGTCAGCAAAAAGTGCGAGGAAAAAAGCGTCCGTCCACCCGTCCGGCCTGTGTATAAAACCATGCCTCACATTTAAACTGTTTCTGGTACCTGCCGAAGGTATTTATTTATTAAAATGCATTGCGATAAAATCAACATCATCGCCATTTCCGGGCAATTTGGGACGCATAATGAAATATTTTATGCATCTCAAGTGCGTTTGTGTGTAGACATAATTTCACTGCCAAGCTGGATGACTTTAACTGAGAAGTATTCTAAGAGTCGAATAGATCTGACTTTTAGCGACTTCGCCCAAACTGACCTGGTCCAACTGACAACTACGTCAATGGTTTTTGTGGGTCATGAAAGTTCGCATACTCTTGATTTCTATTATATTTGAACCTGGGCACTTTGGCGAGTGTTAAACTTGACAGGGGTTGGCACTTGAAAAATCTGTTCCAGCTTCACAAACTCATTGTCATCCTAGTTGAATTGTTACGGGGGCGTCAGTAACCAGTTTTGGAGCGGCTTGTTTTAAGAACGGCTGCACTGGTGTACTCGTACATTCAAGTGTGCGCAGAGAATATTTCTTGGTCCAACCAACTTCGCATCTGCTGAATATTTGACTGGCCGTGAGTGAATTGAGTGCTTAAAAATTTTCATTGCGCAATATTTTGCACGATTTTGAATATCAAACTTCAAAGCATATGTATTCAAAAAAAAGTCAAGAGAAGATATAAATTCACGAATCGATGAAAATGAGAGTAAATATAGCATTGTGTCAAAAAAAGAACTTTTTCAGCGTGGTGAAAGGATTTCGTGTGGAAGTAATTGCATTTTTGAATTTCATAGCCATGGGTATTTTTCATCTGGCTGGTCATATCGGGCAATATCAAGTCATATGCTACCACACGATCGGTGATGATCCTCGTTTCGATTGCTCCAAGGCGGCTCGTGGCGGTGGGCCAGGAGGCCATGGCGGCGGACATCGCGGCCAGCCTGCTCACATGAATGGCAGTTACATCGACATTGCCCCTGTCTCCAAAACCATATCTGTCGATGACGTATTCGAGAGTATGAATTTTGAAAGAACTAATTTTTCAGACCGCATAGTCCGCGCCAATCACAGTTTTGGTTCGACCAGCCTGACATTGGGTGCACGCATTCCAAGTCAGAAAACAAGAAGCAATGGGTCAGAAAGTGACAAAAAGTCTTCACTGGACTCTTATCACGAACTCGAGAACAAGTTGCAAATATCAGCAGTCAGATGGCAGTTAGTCTTCCAGTTGTGCCACGGCATCCCAGCTCTCTTCGCTGACACACTTTTAGGAGCGTTGGGGGATCGTCACGGCAGAAAGGCCAATATAATGATAGGACTGACGGGCATGATGATATCAGTGTATGCCTTGACCGTTATGTTCACTTTTCCACGAGCACCCTTGGCAATTTTAGTGGTTTCCAATCTGATCAGTGGCTTCACTGGATTTATGTCCATCATTTTTATTTCATCTTTCGCCTATTTAGCAGACACTGTTGTCGATCACGAATTATTGACCGTACGCATGACTTATTTCTCATTGATCAATGGTATAACGGGGATCATATCACCCCAGATCGGCAATGCGCTCATGGCCAATTTCAGTATCGCCCAAGTCACTTTGTTCGCCCAATCTATTCTGGTCGCTGCATTTTTCGTGACCTTACTCATCATCCATCAACTTCCACCAGTGGTTATGAGAAAGAAAATGATGGATAAATATATCAAAGAATATGGACACCCACCAAAGGCGGGAAATGAAAAATTTGAAAAATATCGTACCAAAGTCGGTCCGAGCAGAAGTGCCGAAGATGATATAGCAGCGGCCGACCAAACAAAAGAAGCATCAACAGTAAAGAAAGAAAGAACAAAATCTGAAGTCTGCTCAATTTTTAAAACGTTTTTACAACTATGGAAGGAAGTGTATATTACTTATACGAGGCCTAGAGCTGGCCACGCCCGGCTCTATCTGCTCTTCGCTTCATGCGTTTATTTTTTACACATGGCCTTCGAGGGTGGTCTTAGAATGAGCGTATTCGGGTTGTATGTCCTTAAATCGCCATTTAATTGGGGTCCTGCAGAATTAAGTTCTTATCGATCGATCAACAGCGCATTGCATTTGGTTGGAAGCATGATCGGAGTGGTCATTTTGAAGAAATTCCTGAAACTTTCTGACACGACTGTAATTTTGATTGCTATGTCAACGCATATTATCGAATGCGTTCTGTTTGCCCTGGCTCGTTCTACTGCGACCCTATATGTGGCCGCTGCAACAGGATGTTTGGCACAATTGATGGCCCCCTGCATCAAGTCATTTATTTCACAGTTAGTGGATCCGGACGAAGTGGGAAAATCGTTCACTGTTTTTGGTATCGCCACAACAGTAGCATTCATATCGAGCAATGTAATGTACAGTAACATATACAGTGCCACAGTGGGATGGTTCGATGGTTTCGCCTTTTTGGTGGCTGCGGCATTGGAAGGCTTATGCGTGTCATTATTCGTCTGGCTGCACTTCGACTATCACTACGATGGCTCACTGAAAAGATGGGCCACAGAAAATTCTATCGCCCGCTTGCTAAGACGCAAGCAAGTGACCGAGGCCAGTGTCCCAACCACAGAACTACCTGTAAATGGAAAAGAAGAGATAAGGAACGACCTACCAAAAGAGAGGGCAGATGGGAATTGATTTGATGGTATACAGTACTGTACATGAACCCCACACAAATGTTGATTTATTATAGGGTGGGTAGGGACAAATGTGAAAACTGTTTGTGTTAGATTCCTCCAGAAATAACCACATGACCATATGTTTATCACCACAGATTACACAGATCAGCATTCAGAGAGAGTTGGAAGAGACATGTATGATGCATGGGCTCTATGGCATGGCTTTGGTGAGCATTTCGAGCATCTTATGTACATACCTGTCTTCTTTGAGAATATACACGCCCGCCACGTTTCCGCATAGTGCAGAGTGTATATTCCCAAAGAAGACAGATAGTGCAGTATTTATGAGTCCCTGACGGTTCAGCTAACTCGTTGGTGCCGTCGTGCTGTCTGCTGTTCTGATATCTGGCGAATCGACGATCGGTAGTGAGAAGTGGCAACTGAGGGGTCCATGAAAGCGGATAGGTTCCTGAAATCTTGTTGCTTTCGGCTAGTGGCTCGATGGCTCAGGGAAGTGTAAGGAGAGTATGCTGAATTTCTGGTCGTCGCCTCATGGAAGAGTACTATCTGTTTTCTTTGGGAATGTACACGCGGCCTATGCGGTAACGTGGAGGGCGTGTATATTTTCAAAGAAAATAGGTTATACTTATTGAAAGCCGTCATTCATATACATAGCCTCATTTGCATATTAGGAATTAAACAAAGTGAAAGGTGAGTACCTAAATCATGGCGCGTGTTGAGCACCTACATTGGTCTTCTTTTCTCAGTTTTGCCATCCCTCGTTATTTTATTGTTAATCTCTTATTATTGCGCCTACATACTGTGCCAGTGTGCAGCGCTGTAAGAGGCGTCAGCCAACAAGAGAGCAACGGTCCTTCATCTATACTTACCCACACACTGCCGATAGATAACTACGCTCCCTAATAACACTCTCAATCACCACTAGTTCACATTTACATTCGCGGTGCCACCTTTCCTGTGCTCCATATCGCGACCTTCTCACATTTTCTGCACTGGCCTTTCTATCCGTGTGACCTTCTCGCCTGCACTACGTTACCTATGCTAGTTTCCCTTACACTGTACTGCAAAGGACCACACAGACACGCGCAGGAAGCCCCGCACTTACCACATTCTTGAAAGTCTCATCACTACCCAATTCCCCTCCCATCCCCCCACCAATATTCCCCCGTCTGCTCTATGCCCCTCAAAAGTGTGTCAAAGCCTAATCGTAAGTTTACACCCGCGGCCAGGGTCAGCGGCTAAGGTGCTTTAATTTCTAGGTTATAGAGGCTCAACTGGCAATCGATGCCGCACAGAGCCGGCACCTGAGAGCGTCATCCGTCAGGGTAATGTCCGAGCAATTTTTCGCTTGGTGGTCACTCCCACCAGGAATACGGACCCAGTCGAATTACAATATGGCTGAAATTGGCCATCACTTAATTGATTCGTACACTGGCCTTGCAATCTCAGAGGTGCGGGTTCGAAACCCTCTCTGCCTTTCGCGCCAGGGCGAGCGAGTGTTACGACTCGCGGCCTAATAAATCATTTCTTGCGTAATCTATCCCTTCACCCTTAATATTGCGCTGTTAGCGTCTGGTGAAGTTGGTGAAGTGGGAGCAGGAAATTATAAATTCACGTTATTTTTGACTCAGCATTCTGTGGACCTAGGTTCTTTCTTGAACTGAAAAATGATGCACTATGTGTTACTCTTAAGCTAAACTTCAATAGCTTCTTGAAAATTAGCAGTTTTACGAGCAGACTTGTTTTTTTAACGCGCGTATTTAAATACGGCGAATGTTGCCCAGCCATTTTTGACCACCTCGCAATCAGTTCAATCTTACGAGTACAGAATATGCTCACAGCACGGGTTTTGCCCGAGATCTTTTATTGGTTAGCTTTTTTGCCGCGAGTCTCTCGTGCGCCACATTCTAAAGTCTAAAAAGACATCCATTAAGATAAGAGACAGACTGTGTTTTGTTGCCATTGCTTTAAATTTGGAGCTGTTTGAGCTAGGCTCGATAAGCTTCCATAATGGGGTTATGTGGTGATAAGACGGCGCAGCCTCCACAGTCCGCGTAGTACCCATGGCAGGGTGCTGGCGTAGGGCACGGCATATACTGTACGTATACACGTCCCCTACCACCTTTATTACATTTCTTGTTTATTTGCCGAAGATCTTGGACAAAATCAGAATGGACGGTATGTTTGGGAATTGGGCGTAATTTTTGAATCATTTGCAAACACTCTTTATGACGTGTGGGGACCATAATATTTGCGGGTTTCTATTATTCCGGTATTCAACCCAGTTACGAGTACCTAAATACACCCACCCACCATAAACACTCGAGATTTCTAGCATATGTAAATGAGATATTGACATTAGATCAAGAGTATTTACCCAACTAGACCTGCCTTTAACAATCACTCAGACCTTAGCTTTTAGCCAGCCTGTTTTACAGCTTTGCTTCGTTTCTCGTATTTTAGCTCAACAATATTCGAAAGACGGCTTTTACGCGAAAGACTCTTTCGCCGCACACCCGCTAATACCCACGATGTCTGTCGTGCCTAGCGATTCTGCCCTGCCACACAGGGCAAAAGAAGAAGTGGCTAGAAAGGAAAAGCTGTATTATGGTGTAAAGGACATTCCAGCATGGTCGACCACAATTCTGTTCGGCATTCAGGTAAGTGATAACCAAGATGAAATTTGTAGAATTAAATAAGGCCTGCTTTTTGCGGTATCCTAAACCAGAGAAACAGAAAGAGTCAGTATCCTTTGGCGCAACAGCTTGTCATCTGAGGCGTTTGGGGCGAGGATCCAGATGGATAATCAAGGCATTGTAGGAACGCTAAAATATAATTTTGGATTGCGGCAGAATCAGTTTCTACATTTTCAAAAAAATCCAGCATTAATATGTTCTGACTTTCCAGCAAGTGCTAGTCTGCGCCAGTGGAGTGGTAGCCATGCCGTTGGTGGTTGCGAATCTGATCTGCGCAAAGGGGAATCCATTAGCTCGTGTCAAGCTTATTGGAACGTTGATGTTCACAACTGGTTTTTCAACATTTCTTCAAAGTACCTTCGGAACAAGGTACAGCCATTTTTGCATATGCCAATTATAAATTAATCCGGGCAGCATTTCAGGCTCCCACTACTACAAGGCCCGAGTTTCGCTTTTCTGCCTTCTGTGGTAGCATTAATGAACCTGCCGCAGTATCAATGTCAAGAAGGCACGGAATTTTCCTCTGCTTGTGCACTACTCAAATGATGGATTAAATTGATTTTAGTGAACGTGACATCGACTGAAAATGGGACAGAAAGCACAAACACAGAAGAAGAGTGGATGCAGAAAATGCAGATTGTAAGTCGTCTTGTGTTACTTGACCTCCACCGGTTTTTCGTACATTGCTGAGCGAAACATCATCAGCTGAACCAAATACTGGTCATTTCATATATCCAACAATTGGAGTGCGAAATACAAAACTTGTCGTTCTCTTGAGGCTTGATACTAGGATTGCTGTGCAGCTACTGAGGCCGATATTCCTTTAAAAGCAATGAGGTAACGCGGTAATGGGATAGCGCCCAGGCAGAATTTGAAGGGAAACCAGCGCTTAGCCGTTGTCACATTAGCGACCACTTGATGACGCGCTTCTTGATATTATCGACTATATATTTTGACTGGGTGCCACCTTTACCGCAGGGATACTACAGCCACTAGAATATAGTGGCATGAAAGCTGTTTATTTCATCCTAGCCAAAAAAAATTCCGCACTCAGCCAATGTCTCCAGGTCTGTCAGGACTCAGCAGATACCCAGTGTAACTGGTGAAATCCTTGGCTCGCCCTAGGATAGAACTAGGGCTGACCAGAGGATGGCTCAAGCCAGGAACCAACCCACGCAGTCCACGGACACTTATTGATACGTTTTACTATCCCACACCAATAAGGCCGTGTAGACTCACAATTCGGGGAGCAGCCGCACGTGCCGGCCGTCAAAGGGGTTCTGCCGGACCTGAGCCCGAAGTGCTCACAGAGCAAGTTCGGATCAGGCACTCAAGACTAGTTCTCTATCGATGCCTGCAATCAGACCAGTCACTCGACCTCGACCTCGCTCTCGGTCTCGTGCTGGCCCTGACATAGGAGAGGCGGACCGGTTCCCTGAACCAGTGCACACATAGGCCAGAGGGCATAGTACATGCCTAGTCCATGCCTATTACACAAGGAGTTTTCGCCACAGCAAATGGTTACAGGCCCGTGAACTCAGCTGTTGTCATTGTCATTGTGTAAAACATTATCCTCCTTTATTTTTTTGACTTCAGCGTATGGCAAAGCGTTGGAGCTTTGACTGCTGATAACTCATGACTCTCATTGATGATTGTTCAAAACGCGCGTTCAGTTTTACTTGCTACGTGCAACTATTATACTTCAAGTCATATCAACGAAATACCTCATCATAAACTTGAGACCTAATGACTGTGCAAGGAATCATGACAAATACTTTATCTAACATTATTCATAACGTGATCATTTTATCTGCGACTTACGCTCTTCGTTTCAGGTTCAAGGCGGCCTGATTGTTGCAGCTCTCTTCGAGATGCTTATTGGTCTGACTGGCGTGATTGGCTTCATCACAAAATTTGTTGGCCCTCTGACAATAGCTCCACTAATGATCCTTCTCGAGTTCTCAGTGGTACATGTCATCATCGATTACAGCACACAGCATTGGATGTCTGGAGTGTGAGAACCTGTTTTAAAATGGTCTTCGCTCACCCGATAATAATGAGGGACAATGCCCAATTTATTTACAGAACCACACTCTTACTACTGATCGTGGCTCTGTACTTGCATTTGGTCAGCGTACCACTGCCGATGTACAGCGGAAAGCGATGCAAAATAAAGAAGTTCCCGCTTTTCGCGGTTTTCCCCGTAAGTTTTTTTGGTTTTTTGTTTATTACTGTACAGGGTCAGCCTTGTTCAGTATCTGATCGGCATCTCAATCGTTTGGCTGCTTTGTGTCATTTTGACACTCACTGACGTTTTCGATCGTGATCACCATGGCGCTGTCAGAACGGACTTGCGCGCTCAGGTAATCACCGAAGCGCCCTGGTTCAGGTGGCCATATCCTTTTCAATGGGGTTGGCCCAATTGGAACGCTGGTGTGATCTTGGGCATGATAGCAGCCACACTGGCATCAATCATCGAGTCGGTCGGAGATTACCACGCGTGCGCCAGGGCTGCAGAAGTTGCACCACCGCCTGTGCATGCTGTCAACAGGGGAATACTGATGGAAGGCTTCTGCTGTTTCATTGGCGGCACATTGGGTGGCGGACTCGGGGTGACCACCTACAGCGAGAACATCGGAGTTATTGGGATCACGAAGGTAACAGCATGGATTTGGTGTCTTTTTTGTCTTTAGGCAGCCTCCTGAATCTCTAATCGTTAGCATCCCAGACGTAGAATGTCCTGCATACAAAACATGATGGAAATGGTAATACAGTGTCACCCATGTCACCCAAAGCAAGCACTGGTGACCCAATAGCCCAGGAGTGTTACTGCACATATCCTGGCAATTAGCAATCTCCTCATTTCAGGTGGCCAGCAGACGCACCATGCAAGCGGCAGGTGTGATCTTCCTTTTGCTAGGACTTTTCACAAAAGTTGGCGCAGTTCTGGCCACAATCCCTGACCCACTGGTCGGTGGTATTCTTACAATTTCCTGTGCGATGGTCGGCGGCGTCGGCCTATCTTCAGTGCAGTTAGTTGATTTGCGGCTATCACGGAACACTGCAATTTTGGGTTTTGCAATTATGTTGGGGATTGTGATCCCTCAATATTTCAAGGAAATGCCCGTGAAGACAGGTACTGCAACCAGAGACCATGAATGAGAACTTTAATGTTTGTCTTTCTTGCAGGCAACGAAACAGCGGACCAAGTGCTGAACATTCTGCTCAGCATCAACATGTTCGTTGGTGGTGTTGTTGGGTTCATTTTAGACAATACCATCCCTGGAGCCACCAAACGACAAAGAGGTCTCATTCATGACGGTGTCACTTCGTCGGGTGAAACCATCGAAGGAGAACACGATACGAGCGTCTATGTGTTCTCGCCTCGCATCATGAACTTTTTGGATAAATGCGGTTTCAATCGATACTTACCTTTTATGCCCAACTTTCAGTCACGCCGTGACGAGTGAGGTGGTCATGCTCATTGGTTATGTGCTTCCCTGTTAGCTGTGCCTTTCACAAGTGCTCGGTTTTTATCACTTAAAAAAAGTCAAGATTTTATCATGATTTGAACTTGTAACCCACGCCTAATTCCTGACACAGGAGTGCCGTCTAGCGGAGAATATCAGAGAATGTGGCACGCACGGCCAACAGAAAATCGCGAAATCAATAAAACCTCATTTTATATTGCAGTGCCTTTTACATAACTTTACTTGTTATTTTAATCAGGACTTCAAAAATTTTGTCGCTCTTCCTTATAGAGAGCTGCTTTTTAGCATATAGTTTTTCTGTCAATCAGTTGGAGCACAAAGCCCACAAAAGTTATGGTTTGTCAGTAATGACTCGAGAGATACGGGCTATGCTGTATATAGCGGCGTTGCAAAAGTCTTGTATGGTATACCCCTGGTAACTGCATCGCCTAAACTGCAAAACTGTGTGAGACGCAATACATGCTTCCTCAAACTCAACTGCTCAAAATCGTTGCGGGCTGCATTTTCAAGGATGACAGTCGACCTTTTTGTCAAAAAAGTAAAAAAGAATTTTGCTGAAGACTTTCGAATTCGTTGAAACGGAAAGAAATGAGACAGGCAGTGAAATAAGGAAAAATCAAAATAGAATCCGGGGTTTGAATCCTGCACTTCGCTATGCTA